>DWDT01002349.1:0-13893 GCA_018245595.1 Microceris scylla | reverse complement strand
TCGGGGTGGCCCGACTAGTTTCGGACCTGTACGAGGTCCTTCCTCATGAGCTCCCGGCGCTTGCAGCGAGTTCGCGGTAACTCCAGGTCCTTTACGGGGTACATAGGGGGCATCTATATACGTCCTACTGACCATTACTATTGTCCTACGACTTGAATCATACTTCAAATGCTTACGCCATTTTTAGCAAAACCATTTCGCCTATAATGAGAGCAACTGATCAAAATTTAAAGTAGGTTTTAAGTTTTTTCAAATTATTAAAACAGTATTTCCGCAGAATGGGTTTTAAGAAAGCTCAAATGACTGGACTATCAATCGTCTGTTCCAAGACTAAGCCTGATTTATACATCATTGTTTAACAGTACAGACGATAGTGGCCTCTTTATTTCGGCAAGTTATAGGTATTTTGATTGTAGAATTGAGTGTCGCTGCAAATACTTGTAATTATTCGCAGTAAGTTATTTGATTTCCGAGTAATGTGCTGGTTTCGTATTGTTTTCCGTATTCATTTAACGTCAACTCCTACCGAGGCATATGACGTGTCTGTGACTTCTTCGTTCCTTAGTAAGGTAACATAAGGTTTGTCACATTTTCATTATTTATAAGGATGTGCGAATATCATTTATTAATCCCCATAGCGTTTATTAATTTTACACCTAGTCGTAATTTTAAATGTGCATGTTTTTAACGACTGCAACATTTTCTATATGTCGATACTTTATAAGTATCACATTATTGAATCTATCGCGATCACAGAGGTGTGTTACGGTGTTAGAGAAACAATAAGTCGCATTGTCCCCAAATAATGTGGTATTGTCGTGTATTCATTAATAATGCGCGGTTTTTTAAAGATAAAGCAGCAATAAGGAACAACTAAAGATACAAGATTACAATTTTTTTTTTCTTTCTGAATTTTATAAATTAATATTCACTCAATTGATTCTTTAAATAACTTTACTAATAATAAGTGACCCTATCGAAGTTCATGATTCCTGCCTACATCGATTGCGGTTAGCGGTTGCGTTCATATATTTTAGGAATCCCAATGAGTTCATTTGTTCTAGAAAATTCCGTCCAGTGACGGTGATAACAGCAGTTGTTATGCTATATTCATTTTATATTAATATTACCTATACATTTAGCATTTTTTTACAAACAGGAAAAAGATGTAAATAGCATTTATATTTAGCGTGTGGTACCCAATTTTTTCTGTAGTAATCGTGTAGATACCTTATATGTATTTCCAGGAAAAATATCCTGAACAATTCTCAGATAAATTATTTAAACATTTTGACCATAAAAACATTAATTTCGTTTCGTATTCCAATATGTCTTTAGAAATAGCGGAGTTTTTAACGAGGATAATTAATTGTCCCTAGCCTAAAGATCTTGTCTTATCAAGTGTAGGTATAAACCAACAAAATAATAATATTTTCCTTATAAACGCTGGGAAACTCGCTCCATTCGACTGTTATAAGATATTATGTTACCATCATTGAATCAATTTGGAAAACAATAATAATAAAAAGGATTTACGTATATTATTAGATTGCACTGAAATTAGAGGGTATTTTGTGTCCATAGTTCCTATGTTGGGCACGACGGTTGGACGTTTGTGAGAGGCCGCAGACGGAGGATGGCTGCAGCAAACCGAGGAAAGGACGTTATAGTAGTCATCAATGAAGGACTATATCTAATAGTGGACTACGACTATCTGATTATCGAGATGATAAAAATTCAAATTAAAATATTTAAACTTCACTAACTTAAAAATAAATTATTCATACATAATACTTTGACTCTAAGTCGTATAAACACTATGACTTGTTTATAAGCAAAATATTTTTTATCTCGATGAATGTCAATAGTACTGAGAGCTTAGCATAAATAAAATAAAGTCAGCTTCAATTGTCCGTATAGAGCGAAGAATTAAATCCGATTATAGAGCTGGTTACATTATGCATGTTGTATTTTAATGGTCACTGATTATACAGTATGTCAATAATAAACATCTATTTACGCCACAGAACAGATAAATAGACATTTTACGCATGATAGTGCCGGTTGTAATGGTTACAGATGTCCCACGGACAGGTTGGTAAAAAATCAATATTGGTTGCTGCGGCTTTCACTGCTTACTGCATGACCTATGTGGAGACGATATTATCTAGTTTTAGACCCAGATTTTAACTCGCAATATTTACCTAAATCCGTCTGTAGGTATATTATGGAAAATGGTAACATGTTAAACAATTTTACACAAACAAATTCCATACAGTGCGTAAACATTTAAAACAAACAATAGTTCGACAATCCTTGAATAACTTGAAACGTTTCATGAATCTCTTCAGAAGGGAATCTGAGACTAGACAATACAGTAAATACATCACAGGAATGACGTTACTACAACTGGGCTCCATGTTTTAAATACTTTTACATTTTTGAACCATTATTTGATTGAATTTTAAAACGACAAATAATTGGTAATAATACAGTGTAGTTACTTTACTTATCGGCTATGATGCACCGTTTCCTTCCTGTCTGTGGTTTTAGGCAAGCTTCGTCACGCTCGATACGGATATCTTCGTATGTATTTTAATATAATATCATATATATATCTACTTAATACACTCATAATATTTGAAGCGAATTAAACTTCAATTTTTTTATGGATTCACTGTTGAATCCGAATTTCCTTTTAGAACAATCAAGTGTTAAGGTTTTAGGTTGAAGGGTTTAGATCATAGAACGTTACAAGGGTTAACGATGATGGTCCACAGACAACAGCTAGCATACATCAACATATAGGTATATCTAAACCTTTCGGATTTACCGGCTTCAGCCATGGAAAGTGTAAATAAAAAATCCAGTAGTCTTTTGGTGAAGATGAGGGTAGTTGTGCTAGTTTTTCGAAATTCAATTTTGTAATAAATTTTAAGTGAATGTCAGCCGTCATGTATTTGGCCTCTTATAAAATTTAAATCTTTTGTAACATTTAAAATATGTTCCTTCCATTTTCCTTGTTAACTATTTCAGGATCGTAAATTATATAGACATTAGAATCTAGCACGACTTGAACTAACATAAGTAACAGCGAGTATAATACAAGCATTCGCTTGTGAACCATTGAGCGTTGGCTCACAATATTGCTTCATCTTAACAAGACAGCTATCCAGAAATTTATAGAATAACGCATTACTGTGATGAAATCTCTGTCTAAATAGTACTCAGACTCAGTCGTTATGTAACTCTCCAATTTATTCATACTTAACTTGTGAAACACTTATAATTCTTAGGTTTTTATTAGTTTTCGGCAGTGTAACGGCATTTAATTATTTAGATTCTGTTAAGTCGGGAGAAAAATAATAACTGATTAATCCTGGGATCGTTCTGAAGTGCAATCGAAGCCGTTTATAACATGTGACAATCTCAAATCCCAATTTTGTTTCAAAATCTAATATTGTATATTAAGATACATATGTAATTGCGTCTCAAAGTAAACCGGTATGGTAGAATTAATCTAACCAATACATTTATTACATTCGTGTCATTTATATTTCAATGTCATTTGTTACAGCAAATTAGATATAACTCGTAATATAAAAGTTATTGTACAATTCATAACAAACCAAGTAAATATTTTGATCGGTTTCCAAAAACGATCAAAATATTTACTTCGTTTATTATGAATTGTGACTACTTTAATACAATAGTTAAGGAAAACCCCAAAAGGTATGTAATTACGATCACTCACACTCGTTACTTGGTTCCAATTATTTTTTATCTGTCAATAAATATGGGGATATATGTATTACATTATTGTTAACAATATAACTGGAGTATGTAGGTATATTATTTCATTTACGTAGGGTTACAAAATGTTTTATTCTAGCATTAGTCCTCCCTTATCGACCCTCTTAACATTTAACTATTAAACAATAGTGTTCTTTCAAAATGACAAGGGTTAAGGGTACAAGCACCAGGCTGGTCATGTGCGGTCTGGCTATACTGACTTAACCCTCGTTATCGAACATTACGAAGTACTCTATGTATAGATTTCTCATTTACGGTATTTTCTTTCAGTCTTCTAGTGAGTGATATATAATTAAATTTTAAAGTAAAACCTTATGACAATATTATTTGATGGAACTGCGGAATATACGTCAACTTAAAATACAACTATTCAAATTTTTCTTTACGTTAGGTACTTTACGGCATAGGCAGAGTACACCAAGCGACAAATGACTATATACTTGCGGACATAGGCTTTTTTAAAATTTTTCACTCTTTTAATACACGCGCGCAAATTAACTATGTATACAGAATATATACAATAGAATTCATTTGTGAGTTATTCCTGAGGCAACTTGTTTGTTGTTTCCGCGCCCTTGGGTATTCGTAATCATTGTAAACATATATACCTACTTGAATTTCAAACTGACTTCTGTTTAAAGCGTAAATCAACGCTAATTATAATACAGTTGCATTATTCATCTTATTTATATGATGTACAGACGTGACGAAAATAATAAAAAGAAAAAAAAAGTGAAGTGGTAGAGCGCATAGAAAAAGGCTGACACACATCGTTATGAAACAGTTTCAGAGACACTATCTATCGGTAATGAAAAATCGACACAGAAGAAGAAGACATGGCAACATTAACGGATGTACCACGAGGGTATTTGTTCTTACGCAACAACCTACTTTCTGTTTTTTATTTCCTTAAACTATACAAAGAAATAAAATTGGAGTGTCTGTTTTTAATATTAAAATAACTGCTTTTTACTAAATGCGTATATATGTATGTATACACGATACATATATCAAAATAACAATTTTTACAATGTTTGTCTGCCTGTTTTTCTGTCTGCCTGTTTGTTGCGGTTAATCCCTGGAACGACTTTACTGATTTCGACGAGACTTTCACTGACAAGTAGCTGATATAATAAGGAGTAACTTAATCTACTTTAATTTTAGAAAAGTTTTCACTCCTAGCGACGTCGCAGGCACAGCTAGTATTTAATAATATTGGTTTTTGGGTTAAATTAAATGCTACACTTAACTCCGAATGACAGTATTGTGATGCATTTAGCTTACGTGTTCTTGGCCAATAATACCGTTGCAAACATATCATTGAATCTTATTTGGATGGTAGCTAGGTACATATAACCTTCCAAACTGTACAATTTTATTGTGCACACATTCAATGCACGATTGCCAGAGTTCTTTGTATTCAGATACAATAGACCTGTAATTACAATCGAATAGAAAATGCAAGTGATAATGTAATTACTGTATCATACCGACGGATCGACTCACAATATGTTTACAAAGAAATATGTTATTTGTGAGGAATAAAATACACGCTGTATTAACTAACAAGACACGTAAGTAAACGTAGAACTAGTATAAGACCATTTTCCTGTTGGAATTTTACACGGTGATTGGTTTCTTTAAATTTACTATTGTTTTGGAAAACCGGTACCACTCGCTGTTAATATAATACGTGAACAATAATATTTACACACCCATATACATGAAAATATTAAAAAATAATAAGAGTACAGAGGTTTGAGATTAACAATTCAGGACGTGTCAACCTGAAATTTGTTTGTGGCCAAATTACATGTATGTACATACTAGTTAAACAGGACAAGTGCGGTCAACAAAATGATTGACAGTTCCCAGCATTCGTTTACGAGAATTTCCGTCAACAACATGATTACCTGTGGTATAGACAACATTAATTGCTACCTTGTCGATGACCTTGATTTTTATCAGCGTCAACCAACCCACAGTAGCTGTACGGAATGTGTGCATGTAGGATTTACTGACCGCAAAAGGAAGGACAATGAACGACACCAGTTTAAAGTAATAGTATCTTAAAACTCGAGATAAAATTTACAGTTCACTCTTTTTTCGACCAGTTTACAAACACAGCAAAAGGACAATTATGGGGTATCGTTCTCAGATTGCAAAGCCAACGAGCAACAACTACAGTTAATAACCACCAGCGAATAGGTCAACAGCCTTACGACTTAAATAAACTACTTAATAACAAGTACTTAGCGCGACTGAGCGACAATATGTCAGATTAACTCTTTAATTTAATCCATCGAAGTGTATAACATTGGCTAGATTGCTTTTTCTTATTCATTTAATAGCTAAATGTATGTTGTTTAAATTGATAGACAAAATGACGATGAGTCTGATTAAAAGTGTAATATCCCCACAGGATATGGGTGGAGGACTTGCCAGGTATATTTAATACTCCAATAAATAAAATGAAATACCTATAAATATAACGAATGCCATAAATAAATTTAAATAATAATAATCGCTATCCATATTATCCACTGCATTCGCATTTCGTTTCTAATTTGTTTTATTTTATTTCTTCATCATTCATTGTTGTTTAAAAAAGAGCGAACTCAATGCCAAATGGCAAGGTTTTAATAGCAAGAGCAATACTTTCTTGTCTCGATGTTTTTTTTTCTCTCAAGAGAGTTTATTATCTCTCAAGAGAACATTAGCAATTTTTGATAAAAGGGATGAATAGTTTCCATTACTCTAACTAACTCTAACTATTATTCATTTATATTAACTTGCATGACGTATTTTTAATGTCTTACGGTAAATACAGTAGTTTAACTACAAAAAGAAAAATAGTATTAGTTCTTTAACAGGTTACTCTATGTGCATGATGCGTCCATATCCGTTACATGTCACAGAATAACAACATATGTATGAGTATGTCCCGGGTTGTATCTACTAACTGTAGTAGCCTTGACATTTTAATTTGTAGCAGGCACGATGTACGCTGAGACTTTCATTAACATTGACATGACATGGTACTTTAAATTAAGTTCTTGGCCTGAATTTATAAGCAATGAAAAATTTAACTTCTTTTTCATTCATCTTTGATTCTGATTATAGGTACCCATATTAGAAATCAACAACGTAGTTTTAAACTTCTATGCAAACTATCATGTATATTATTACGTAATATATTAATAATAATAATCTGTCGATCACGCTACCATGGCACCCGGTGAACCTATTTTAGATTTTGTTTTATAGTTGACCCTTAGGAGTCAAGTAAGAGATGGAATATAGTGTTGAAATTAATTACTCATATATAAATTTTCCGCGGAGCCGAAGGTACGACTTACAACGGATATTCTTTCGATTTCTAGAATGTTCTAAGTTCTGGATGCTTTGAAAATTGTATAATGTGAATTAATCTAAAAACAATTTTGTTTCTGACTGAATGAAAGAATAAATTGCTAGTCTCAAATATTTACAACCATTTGCGAAATAGTATCTACTTAAATTCCTCCATCGTCTTATAGATAACATCTAACATTTATTGATTGCCATTTACAATTTTTTGTCGCCTCGAGATACAATTCCAGACTATACGCATTAGCCAGGTTTTACGACGGCGTTATTAGATTGAAAACTTAGTTTCAATGTTAAAATATCTAATCTTGTTTAATTATGCAGTAATCCGTGCTTGTGCTTGTGTTGCATAAGTTGTCTGTTGCAATTCTTTTTACACTTAACTCCTCGGCGTAATCTCCCTGGAGACCTGTGTAATCTGTTTGTGTATAAAGTGCATGTAATTATAATCCGACTGACTGAATATAATAACGTTATAAATCACACGTTAGCGACTTTAATCAAGTGACTCTGTATTAACAAGCCTCAGCTTGCACCTGTCCATAGCCAACGGTCGCCATCCTAGCCTGACCTGTTCTGCAGCTTTATGACAGAACAAGATCGACAGGGAAGCTGAGTTTTTATAAAGTCCAGTTGCAATCTGCAATGAGCAGACTGTTTAGGTATGACCTGGATTTCCTCCAATCCTTTAGTAAAAGTAGCAACAAGGGATTATAAAAGAAGTTTAGAAAATGCGATTTATCGACATAGATATCATTTTTATAAGCTCTATGTTTTATGTTCACTTTCTCAAACGAACATGTGACCTGTATATATGTAGCAATAGATAGCTTGTATGATGGGTACCGAGAAACGGCTCACGAAGCCAAATAATAATTATTAAATACTGGTGTAGGTATGTACGAGCACGTTTCTTTTGCACATCATTAATAATACTCTCCAATCATTGACGTCTGGCACGTTTTTTGTTAGCTCGGAAGAATAATAAAATTTGCATTGCATTTTTTCCAAGTTTAAAGTATCTATAATTTAATTTTGACCTTTTCATACTTTCCTGTACGTGCTATAATCGAGAATATTGTACAATATTTTTGGATGGATTGAACAATATCTTGGGTCACTTCTACACACGGTCATTTGATTCTAAACTATTCGTAGCTTGTGGTATTGTAACCATTCGGCTGATTTTATCGATAAGTATCTATATATATTACTAGTATATTATTATGTAGATACTTACATAGATATATTTTTATAACCAGACTTCGAATAAATAAATAAAAGGTTCTCCATAGTGGCACGCTTAATATACCTGGTGAGATGTAAGCATATAATACACTCCTCTGCATATCCTTTCAGAGAACTACAGGCGTGATGGAATCTTATGTTACGAATAATTATAACTAATATCTCAGTAACCATTACTAAAAGAGCAAATAGAAACTCTTAAGAGTCGTTCGGTAACACGTTCTCGAAGTAAGATACCAAGTCGTAATGAATACAATTCTGCTGTCATTGACAAATTTCTAGCGGGCCACTAGAGCGAGTTTGTTTAGAAACTGACAGGCCGATCGATAAACGCTTAATGGCTTTCGTATTGGTGAGCCGTTATTGAAATGGAAACATTAGTAAACCTTTTTGACTTTCCAGCGTCTATTCCAGTCGGCTGGAGTAATTGACAGTTAACAGATAAATGTTTGATAATGTCCTTATGGAATTAATTAATGACTGTCTCATTATTCTCTATACACGCGTTATAAAAACGCGACGCTTATTATAGCATAATTAATTGTTGTATTATTATTATTATTGTAGTACTTGCAACATCACTTACAGGGTAGGCAGAGAGTATTAAATGTCAAATATCTCTATCCTTACAAACCTGATGTGCTTTTTGTACATTCATCTCTCCTCATACACGTAACGAAGACTTGATTCTCTTGTCAGCCAGTAACTGATCCATTTGGTCAAGATAAATCAGTATTTTTATTACGGAAGTGCAAAGACATATTGTGTTTATAGTAGTTCAAAGCATCAGAAACTATATTGTATCATTCCTATGTTTGGTACGTATCTCATCTCAGAAAAATACGGTTTAAAGTTCTACAGAAATTTACAGCAGTTTATGAATACCATAATTAGGTACTTTTTATATCCGTGAAAAATATATTTGTTAGTCGCTGTTCTTTATCTTTAAATTAAATTAATTAATTAAATTAATTAAAATTAATTAATCATACAAAAAATTCTATAACTTGCAATATATAAAGAAATTAACGTGTATTCTGTCTTGGTGGACTTTAAATAAATAAAATGTACAAATAAATGTCCCACACGACAAGCGCATTGAGTCAAGCACGCTCGTCCACTAGTGTAATGGTTCCGTACACAGCGCGATTAGATAAGGCGTAGCTCTTCCGCCGCGGGCCGACGGTCGTAAGATTGTGTACGTGGAGCTTTCGTTTGCATACATGTTTGTTTTGATTTTGAAACGCGGCAATTTATTACCCAGCTGTGAAATTTTATGTCATCTAATGTTTTGAAGATGCGCTTTTTGGTTACGGATCAGACATTTTGAAAATTCTCTAAAGAGAACTGTTTGCGTCATGTTGAGATTTATAAATATCGTACTGTGTGTTTGTTGAGCAATGGTTTTATTCGAGCCAAGAATAAATGATTGGTTGGTTTCTTTTAACTAGCCTAAATGATTTTTCGAAGCGCAAATTGATGTACCTACTTAGACTTTTTAGGGATATTTTATTTGGTATAAATTTAAAACAAATAAAAAACTGTAATTTGAGATCAAACAAATGTTCTCTGTATGAATTTAAAAAAAGTAAATGTAAGCTCAAACAGAACATAACGTACATTACGTGTATACTATACTTTATAATGAAATTTTATGAACAGAAAACGTGATGGATATCTAAATTTTATAGTGCACAGATTACTAAAACAGGTAAGGATTAGTAAAATATATATTATATTATATATATGTTTGTACTTAATATACTTTGAATCTGATCCATGAAAACCAATACAACTTTCTATAGTCTAGACTGAGAGCGTATCTATTGAGCACTTGTCAAGTATTACAATCTTGTGCAATTTAAATCATACCAGTACGCTTTTAAACTGGTAAAGCAACTTTCTCACTGATTACTCATGTAGTTAATTATTTAATTCTATTCACGCCGATTAAATATATAGATAGGATTTTTTTATATAGTCTGACAAATAGGCAGTCGGGTCACTTGACGGTAAGTGGTTACCGACGCATATGAACATTCGCAACAGCCGAGGAATGGTCAATATATTGGTGGTTTGGAAGCAGTTATTTTTGATTTTTTCCTTTAGGAGTGTTACTCTTAGTGATTCATGTTATGGTTTGAGCTTAAATATTGAGAATTGCAGATAATCAAAAAGTGATACATTTTCACTTGTAATATTTATATAGACATATCGATTATGGGGCGATGAACTTGCTTACATAATGCCTAAGACTAATAACTAAGACACATTAAACTTGATTTGTATTTAATATTTGAATGCCTAATGTCTAAAGTCATTTCAGATGACTTATTATGTAAAGTATTTAACTTAGATATAATTCATTTAGAAAAATCATTTTACTTATTTTAATTTAGAGAAAACACTCTTCAGTTATTTCACAATAATAACTGGTTTAAAGAGATTTTAACATACAAAGACGAAAATATGTTTTAAAGTACCCTCCAGTGAATGGCGGTTACTTCGCCCACGTATGCAAACACAAAAGTTCTTTTGCATGCTTGCACCTTATTAGTGCCAAGAGACACTCGTAGATATAAATGGTACATTCAACAAAAACTTTTATAAAAAAATTAATCAAACTAAAATGTGTGTTGGAGTTATAGATTACTTAGCGTATGACTTTTTCAATCACATATAGTTTTTAGCTATATATTTAACTAGTAACTACCTCTAGGCTAAATGGGCTTGTCTGAGAAATTAAAAAATTAACCACTCGTTTCTTTTGTCTATGGTCTGACGTTTCCAATGTTGCCAGTAAACCTGACATATAATTTACGATATATCAACGACTGAGGGATATGAGCGTTTATATCGTTCAGTCTCCGGCTGATTCATACACATCTATCTTCATTCTATTTCCATAAACTTCAAAGATAGGGCCGGATATAGACGAAATATAAATGTACAGTCAAAGAGAGTCGGTCAATTACATGCGTGGATACCAAATGCAATTGATATTATGCCGGTTTTGTGTGTTGCACTCTATTTGGATACAGCACATGCATTTCACGATATGCTTACACATGGAAATAAATACATAACACATCTATTACACCTCAATTAAATTTTCCAGTCACAATGTAATTTCAAAAAAAAACCCCATAACATTATTGAATAATACTTATCGTATATTTGGCACACTGTTTACACCGTGAGGAACTTGGCATTAAGATATGAATGTATGTACATATGTATTCCTAATATAAATTTGATTACAGCTATTTCTACCAAAGGTGTGTCCTTTGATATTAAAAGTGGAACAGTAGGTAATGATGATGGTTCTGGAAGTGCTGGTGTTTGCAGGTATGCAGTAAGTATTGCATTAGCAATACGGTTACAAAACACTCATCCGAGCAATCAGCCGATCATTTTGCGATATTTGAAAAGTGAGAGGAAGTAGGTAAATCACGACTATTTCATATTATAACCATGTTATGTAATTATATAATATAATATATTGATTAATAACCATTACTGTACATAAAACGCTATGAGACGAGACGTTTTTATTACTAAATAGTGATACTACGTAACTGGTTAATAACTGATGAAAAGCGAGCCTATTCTTATATGTACTACGTATACAGAAATATACATACATACATGTCTTCGGTAAATGATATATGTATGTACATACTAAAGTACAGCTAACACATCCGTTCATTTAGCTCATATTGAACGGAAGTCTTTAACTTAGATTTTTTAGTAGAAATTTCTAGTTCATGTAAGAAAACCTATGCACCTTAATTTTCTATAATTTTCTCATACGCGTATAAAGATTGTCAAGCAGCGCTAGTACATCATGGCATACTTTGGCATTAAACCTTTTGATTCTGAAAGGAGACTGCTATCCAACAGTGACACGATCAAAATGGTAACGATCATATGTGTGTGTAATTATGGGCCAGTTCAGTTGATAAATTATCGAGATAGAACATATTTTTGGAGCTGAATACTATTTATGTATAAATAAATAATTCGTATAATTGAATCATTTTAATGACACTCAAACTGTATCAACAAAATTCATGACGCATAAATATAATTTAATCGGATACATTTATTATAAAAATATATCCGAACAATTGTAAAAACATTATTTAAATGTGACACAAAGGATACCGAGACAATTTGTGGTGCCGGAAAAGTATCGGATATGTTCAATTAACTGATATGAAAGGTGATAAACGCTAAGGAAGGTAAAGACAATGAATACGAGCAATAACCTCTGCTGAAGGTCACTAATTTGTAACAGTTTACTTGAAGGTTGTAACTTCATAAACGACTGTAAAGTAACTGTAAAGTCGCCACGCTCTGCCACATCTTAATTTAATGATTTAACGTGCTTGTTTTACAGATATTTTTATTTAAAATTCATAAATCATTAATTATATTTGCATGAATCAATGTGACGTCAATTTTATGACACCTTACTCGGGGATTTCTGTGTCGCTCTTGCGAACGCTATTGCTTTGACATAGTCAGAGTAAATTGAACTACCACGTACTATTAATTCAATACAGAGATACACATAATATAAATAATTCTATTATCATTTTGGAGCACTTCTATACATATGTCAATAAAACTTTAATACTTAATGTGTTAATACAAAAGATGTATGCAAGTGTATGATTATTAGAACTTATTAATCAAAAGAGTATATTGTCTATGATTGATTACAATATCAAAGCTTACAGTAGACGGGCTGCACTGACAATGCAATTGTAAGATTGATCGCAAAGCACTTCGTGTAACAGTCTAGTCATGTCTATCACGAACAAATTGGGACTTATGGTCTGTGTCACTTGTGAACAGTTGTCGATAATGAGGACACGAGGAAACTACGCTATGACTACAAGGAAAGAACTCTGTAAACAAATGAGTTATTACATTTTCGTTATATGCAGCAAGGCGTGGGGAGCCTTGCAGGAAACCTTTGTTAAGTGTTGGTCATTTCTAATCATATTTGTAGCTAAAACTCAGTACTCTTACATGTAAATTTAAAGATGATATGACTCGCCTGACAATATAGTGTTACAAAGTTACGAGTGTCTGTAATATAGTTTTTCATATTATGCATAAGTGAATCGATTAAAGAATTGGTGATGATGTATTGTAGCCAAACATAAATAGTTGTTATTATTATAACGTTACGCCAGGTTCCTTGTGGGGTGAGTAGAGAGCACGGTGTGCCAATTATATCTATCCCTACAGACCAGACTTGCTATTTCTACATGCATCACTTTCTTCATACTGCTTTTTTTTTTTTCAACCCATTACAATTCCACTGCTGGAATACGGTCTCCTCTCATAGTGAGAGGGTTAAGGCCATAGTCTGCCACGCTCGCCAAGTGCGGATTGGCAGACTTTAACACACCTTAGAATATTTTTTTTTTTCAGATGATAGCAAGTGAT
>DWDT01002348.1:0-13894 GCA_018245595.1 Microceris scylla | reverse complement strand
CTGGTATGTTTAAATTTGTGAGGATATCTCTGGGTCCTACACCAGATAACATCAAAAGTTTTGGTGAATCGATCGTCCCCGCTGAAATAATTACCTCCTTATCTGCGTAAACATTTATAGTCTCCCCAGTATCTAAATGGACTTTCACACCATGCGTGCGTGATGTAACGGGATCAATAAGTAATTTAGTTGCTCTTGCGTACTTTGTTATATATAAATTCGCTCTATCTTTTATGGGTCGTAAGTAAGATTCAGCGGTACTGGATCGCCGGCCGTTAGCAAAAGTAAAATGTGGTCGAGATGCACCATAAATTTCCGGGCCATTCATTTCCAGAATTTTCTTAATACCCAATTCCTCAAAGGAATCTAAAATTATGTCATTAATTTTTGTGAAATAACTATTTGTTTCGGGCCTCGAAACAGCTACGGGTCCGTCTAATGAATGAAGATAAGCATTTTCTGGCTTTTCAAATACAGACAGATCGGTCATGCGTTCCAGTTTTTTGAAATACGGCAGAACTGAGCTCCAACTCCATCCAGGGGCTATTTGGTTCCAGTCATCGTAGTCTTCGGGCACTCCCCTAGAATACACTTCATAGTTATTTGAGGAGGAGCCTCCTAACATCTTTCCTCTTGTCATGTATAGAATTCCTTGAGGATGAATCTGGCCTGTACCCTTATCGAAATATGCATTGTAATTCCAATCATATTCCGTGTGTGCTAGCGTCGCAAATAAACTGGGGCTCTGTAAATAATTAAAAATGTTTTGAATACATTTGGAATAACCTTGCCTTCAATTAAATTTATTCGACATTTTAAAAGTTCTTCATTAACATTTTATTGCTTGAATATGCGGTGTGAAATATAGAAATATGTATAATATCCTTCGCAGTGTTAAATTCCAGTTAAGAACAAGCAATTAGTAAATTATAAAGCTCATACAAATAATGATGATTATATACACAGCAAAAAAAGCAGTGATAGCCTAATGGTGAAGAATTCAGCCTCTGACTCCGAGGGTGCTGGGTTCAAATCCATGGCGCGCACCTCTTTACAAAAATGCGTTTTAAATTTAAATATCACTTGCTAACGGTCAAGGAAAACATCGTGAGGAAACCGTGCAGGTTTATAGCCCTTCCGTATTCATAATTAAACTTTAGGACCTACTGATTAAACTTTTGTGATTATAATAATAAAAACCATCTAATATTATATAAACCTTTGCAACACATAGAAATGGAATAGTAAAAAAGGCATGTCTCAAATATTATTGTACAATACCCACCACGCTTGCTGGGGGAGGGTCCCCACCTGCCTCCAGTAGCAGAATCTTCCATTGATAGACTTCACTGAGCCTAGCTGCGACGATAGCTCCAGCCGACCCGGCACCTACCACTACAAAATCTGCTCGGAATCCATCTGGAACATTCGATCCGATCGATTCGCTACTTCTTTTGTCGAATAATTATGAATAATAACAGGGCCTTGATTTTAATTTTTAATATGACATTAAATGAGTTGATGTTATATATATAAGAAAGGGACATCGATCTGGATAGTCGAAATTTTTTTTCCAATTCGAATTTGCAGCCCCTCAACTGTGAAGTGTACAATAAATCCGACCATTATTTACTCGTAAATGTACACAAAATAAAAGGCTACAATATCTATTTACTTTTCGAAAATTAGATTTATAACGTTATTACAAATAGTTCGTACTAGAAATTGCAAATGTAATTATCTATTACTCAAATATGTATTTCCATTATATTATTGTACTTACATTTCAAATTTGGCGGGCTTTATAAATATAATGCCCGCCAAATTTGAAAGAACGTAACAAGAATAAAGTTGCATAATTTATTTGATTGTTCATAAAAGAAATCTTTAAAAAATTGACTTTTGATAGATTTGATTTGATAGAAATAGTAATTAATTATTACATATCATTAATTTATAGTTTACCGACATTCCGATCACAACAACATAGACCTTGTATAGCTTGGGAGCAAATTGTCGTAACCATAGAGAGGGCCAAAAGCATTTATTTTTGTTGTTTAATTTTAGATAACTATTCTTTACCTTTCAAATCATATGAATCTGGCCATCCTGCTGGTCTGATAGCTTGCGATAATGCCAGCAATTGTAGTATCCATCTTATGAAAGGATTATCACTGTGAGTTTGCACTAATCCTAACACATTGTTCACGATTACATTAAAATTCATTTTTATCTAAATTTTTTGTCCATAGCACTCAATAAAAATCACAAAAAGGTATAACACTTTTTCTTACAATTAACGTGTTAAACACTAGCATTTATTTTTTTTGGAATTTTATTTATACACCTGATGTAACTATCGACACTGACCATGGCATCGCAGCATATAGTATCTGGTATTTTAAATTCAATTTTATATGCGTGAGTCCTTGCCACAAATTTCGTAACGGCATATACAGCACGGATAGATATAGTAACAAAGGATATACAGCCCGCATCCATCAAAAGGCAATTTCGTACTAAACAATGTACAAACTAGATTTAATTCAATAACGATTAGGTGCACTTAACGTGTGTTGAATGCGAATAGGTCGATATTCAAATGTACGGTAGGCCCGCCACAAACATCATTGTTAATGCGTAAGAATCCTCAACAAGTGGAACATATTAAACCGGTGTAAAATTGAAATTTAGTTTCGGGCTAATTCACAGGCTAATCAATCTTACCCTACAATTAAAGTAGGTACACGATCATCATTTTTAAATCAACGTGTTTGCGTTTTGACACAGCGGTGAAGGCCTTACTTGTCACAACTTTAAAAATATATTTGTTGGATTTCAGGATAAATTTAAAAACATTGTTTCATATCTTTTAAACCGGCTTATAAATCTAATACCTACGATTATTTTAGCGATGTCGCCCCGAAATGTTCCATGTGTTACTTTTTAATATCTTCCTGAATGGTTAAAATCTAATGAGTATATCTTTTAGGCCCACAGTCTACGAAAATTATTTCAGTCAATGTTACGGACATATATCGCAGGTGTAGCAATTGTCTTTGACCAACAAAAAACAAGATCTTTACGTCACCACTTTCACTTACAACGCATGTAGATTGTAATCCAGTACAAATATTATCATCATTATCGGCCTACTCCCGTCCACTGCTGGACATAGGCCTCTCCAATACCATGCCAGTGAGCTCGATCTTCACCTATTCGAATCCGACCGCTGCCAGCCACTTTGCATATGTGGTCACTCCACCTAGTTGGAGGACGTCCTACGCTACGTTTACCAAGACGCGGTCTCCACTCCAGAACATGTCTACCCCAATGGTTATCGGTTCTGCAACAGATGTGACCAGCTCACTGCCACTTCAGTTTGCTAATCCTGCGGTCTATGTCGATAACTTTCGTTCTCTGTCGGATCGTCTCATTTCGGATTCGATCCTTCAGAAAGTCGTCAAGCATAGCCCTCTCCATTGCTCGCTGAGCGACCTTAAGTTGCTGGACCAGTCGCAGCGTGAGTGTCTACGTCTCGGCTCCGTCTTTAATGAGTACGTCCTAGCAAGCAGGACGTACTCATTAAAGACTTTTGTCTTTAGGCACAGTGGTATGGCTGACGAAAAGACTTGACGAAGATTCGTATATGCCGCCCAGCCAAGCTGTATCCTTCTGCAAGCCATTAGAGGATTATGTATTTTTAAAATTAAAAGTGGTTGGATGCGAAGAGCTGAAGATCGAGCTCGGTGGCGTGCCATTGGAGAGGCCTATGTCCAGCAGTGGACAGGAATAGGCTGATGATGATGATGATAATCCTCAAATCTATTTCATCGCAGTAAAATATCAATAAACAAAATATGGCTATTTTAACCAATAGCTAGCCTCATTTTTCCATTACTCGGTCTTGTTTTACCGAATAGTTAGCATTTTATGTTGCAAACAAATAACACGCGTTTGCCATTTACATATTTTCATATTAAACACTTTCTCATAAAAAGCCGTCAGTCGGTTCGTACCATCGCATCCACTCGTGACCTGTCCCGTCCAAAGTAAAATGTATTAATGTGTTACGAGACTTCCACAAACCTCAAAAATGTATTAGGTCTTAATTTTTTGGCTGCAAAACTAGCAACTGACTGCTAGGTACATATGAGTAGAACTATTACACAGCCATCTAAGTTTAATTCGTCTGAGTACCTACTGGTAAAATTAAGGTTTGGTTTTCCACATGTTACGTACAAAGTGTTAAGAAAATTATTTACTAATCGGTGTGTTAATTTTACACAGATATATAAATATAGCTATAAAACCAAAAGTTAAACGCCTACGGCTGGGGCGAAAGTAATGATGTGATATGAATTGGTTGCTATTTTGTTTATAAACAGAAAATTGAGTACTGTGTTTACAGAGAGTATATTTAAAAGTGTAAAATTTATCATAATCACTTAAAAATTTATGTAACTTTATCAATGCAATACGATCATACGAGATACGTCTGCTATCGTTAATTTTTGATATTGCGTAGAATTTAAATTCATTTGGAAGTCTGAAATTGGATGAAAAGTGTAATTTCAAAAATTCCGTTTCATATCCACGTAGGTATAAAATACTATGCAAAGCAAAACCAGAACGCATTAAAAATAATTGCTTTTATTATTCGACATGTAAAAAAATTTGATAACCTATACATAAATCCAAAGAATAACTGTTAGTACAGTCGTGTTAACATTTGAGTTAAAAGACAAGCTACATCTGTTATTGCGTGGAATCTACAAATTTTATGTTACACTCAAATTGTAATACATATGACAAGGTTTTTTTACTGTGTTAATATGACGTGTCTTGTCAAATTTGGCCTTACAGCTTGACATCAGAAATTTGACACGCAATTTCTGTTTGAAATAAAATTACCAACGCAATGTTGTTGTGTGATGTGTATAACATTTGACGTATCACTATTTATTTAAAGTATATATTTAATAGTGTGATATCGTACATATACTTACAATTTGAAAATGCTGAATTAAACTAATGCTATCTGATTCAAATAAAGAAAGTAATTGATAAACATAATTGCTGACATATTTAACAATGGATTTAGCTGAAATGACCGCCAATATGTCACTCCAAACGTAAGTAGTAAAACTAATAAATATTTATATAGTAAAATTAAGTTCTTGCAATGTCATCAAATATTTTAATAAAAGTTACAATACGTTTCATTCGCAGTTTGTATATTTAGAACCCATAAGAGGTTATCGGTTCTAAAACTTCGGGTTTCGTATAACAAATGCTACTTAATAATGTTACAGAGAGATGAAACAAAAGAAGCGCAAAGATTACTTGGAGTGGCAAGAGTATTTCATGGCAACGGCAATGTTAGCCGCCAAACGAAGCAAAGACCCCAGTTTCCAAGTTGGGGCTTGTGTTGTAAATAAAGATAACCAAATTGTCGGAGTGGGGTAAGTTGGCTTTCAGGACATATAGACGTTTCTCATGTGGGTCCTTCACTTGATCATTTGACTTTTCTAGACATTTTGAATTTCAGTTTGGTCAAAATAAATATTCACAATTCCCCTATATTTTCATATAGAAGTATGAGATTCAACATACAATTATATCTCATTTTGAATTTTATAGATACATTTTATTAATAATTGTGATAAATAATGTTTTTATATGTATATGCTACTGCATAAGTTACTACTTAGATAATCCTCACAAGTGTTTATTTACCTAAAGAACTGGCATCCTATTAGCATACCTGTTAGGTGCCTGGCACAGCTTACTTTCTAATTTCTTATCATTTTAGTTATAATGGAATGCCAATAGGCTGTAGTGATGACGAGTTTCCTTGGGGAAAGAATACTCCATCACCATTAGATAGTAAATTTCTTTATGGTAAGTACACTGCATAAATTTGAGTTGGACTATGCTATTGTAATAACATTTCAATTAAAGTAAGACTTGAAATTGCCAGAAAAAAAAAAACAATTTTGTTACTGATAAGATCAAATTATTAAGTACATGTATGTTTGTTTTTTCTATAATTAGCAAAGGTCTATGTCCTAAATTTAGATCATATTTCTGAGATATTTGATTACAGAATCCCAGTGGCATTGCATTTTTTAGGCTTTAAAGTTGGACTCATGTTGATCACAATGTCTGCTTTATATTACCATGCAAATTTTTAATAGAATATAAACAAGTTTTGCTACATATAACTTCATGAGGATTGTGGTTCTCAGCCATTACAAAAGTTTATAGCTTGTACAATTGTTTAGATATCATTACAGTTTGCCATGCAGAAATGAATGCTATTGTGAATAAAAATGCTGCAGATTTAAAAGGGTGCACTATGTATGTAGGACTTTTCCCATGCAATGAATGTGCTAAAATAATTATTCAGTCCAGGATAAAGGAAGTTGTATACCTATCAGATAAGAATTCACAAAGAGCTGATAATATAGCTTCCAAGAAAATGTTTGATGCAGCTGGAGTTAAATATTGGTAATTTCTTTTTCTAATCACATTATAAATTAATTTTACTGAGCAAGTTTAAGTTATTTGCATGTCCATTGCTATTTTCACATATCATCATCAGCTTATCTCAGTCCACTGCTGGACATGGTTTCCCCAACAGAGGGGTTTATGCCCGTAATCTCCACGCTGGACATGGGGATCGGAGATCGCAGGACACGACTTTTCACACCGCCGACGCTGCTGCCCGTCGGCGGCCAGGGCTCTTAGTCATGTCTATTTAGGTTGTGTTATATGTAAACAGCCGGTCACCAGAGCCTTATCTGTAATAGTCGGGTGTACCATGTGCAGATGAGGTTGACTTGAGCTCCTGAGATAGTGGTTGGAACCCCTTACACCCCTGTGTATCATTACACATGATTATGTTCAATGAAACTATTTGAGGGCACTTAAAATAATTTGATTGTGTATACGTCTTTTGCAAATTATAAAGCAAAAGCATTATGAATACTATATAATATGTAATTGGTATGGAGTGACTAAAATTAATTAATTTTTTTTCAGGAGGTTTGCACCAAAAAACGATAGCATTGTGATAAATTTCACTATTGATAATGAACACAGAAGTCCTTTAAAATGACAATAATTAAAACAGTAATAAATTAAAATTCTAGAATACTTATAGTATTTGTATGAAATCTTAGCAAATAAATATTCATTATAATAAAATCGTGATATTCAAGTTGACATAATACCTATTACATACACTATTTTGTAATGATTTTATTGAAATAAAACAAATGTGAATAAATTTGTAAAATAAAATTTTATTACTTTATGTACAAGATGATGGGGGTACAAAATACTCCAATCATACAAATGAATAAAAACCCAACATGGCTTGTCTCAAGTAACTTGATGTTGAACAGTAGATAGTGGGATAGAAAAGCAAAAGTGCTCCACAGAAACCGGCCAAGTGGGGTGCACACAACTTACAGACATTTATTTGACCTATAATATAATAACGTCAAAAAATCAAAGATCATGTTAACAAGGTAGGAAGCTGGTCAATTGTACACACAGGTTCAAAACAAGAAAAATCAACTCAATAAATACACTTGGGTGCACATTCAAATAGTTTTATCATAACAACGCCATTTACAATTCCGTGTTCTGTGAAAAGGACTCGCCTTTTATCCTTAACCATCGAGCAATATGATGTGTACACTATATAATTATCTATTAAAATCTAAAAATTCAGATAACAACTAATCGTTTAATATATCTTATACAATATCACTATTAATAATCAATCTTCACAACATAGTTACATGTTTTGTACATCCTTTTCACCGAACACGTATAATGTATGAATGCGCTCGTAAAACCCACCACGTGCTGCCGTCATCTTGTGGAGACGGGAGATGATAAATAATCAAAAATTTGTTTCTCACTCAAATAAAGTACACGCAACAATGACAATTCTGGAGTATTCAATTATGTAATTATTGTCCAAACTTTACAAATATCTACAAACAATCGAAATCAACAAAACGAGTGTTACATAATATTATTATTACATTTGAGTCCATGTTTTCACCGTAACTCTCACAAGTCACACCCTAACGCATCGTACAGCAGTCAATAAGTTTCAAGTCGACAAAGACTTTTCAGAATTACAACTGTATTTTACAATACAAAACTTAAAAATAATAATTATTTTATTTATATACAAAGCGTACTTCCAATACCGCCGCGGTCGGCCCTCGCTCGCGGTCTCTCCTCTCATCACTACACCCGTCCATATTGAATGTTACAAACACCTTAATTTATACTTTGTTATCTTGAACACTTGAGGCCACACATCACGCACGTTACAGAAAATATTATTATATTGTTAGAAAAGTTTCCGAGCTAAATGCCCTTAATTAATCATTATTATTTTTGAGATTAATTAATTTATTTTAGAACGTTATTTTACAACTTAGTCATTGCCGTGTAAGCTTAGCCACCATGCTTCGTCAGCAGCTGTTGTCGAGTAGGGATGGCAAATGGAAGAAATATATCGATGTAAATGATATAGATATTTTTAGAATATATCGATTATAGGTAGAGTGAGAATTATAGATATTTCGATATATCGATTGTTTTACTCTTAGTGATTGGTCCAAATATCGTATAAGGAAGAAAAAAATTAAGCTCAGTAAACAGGCAGATACCGTAGAAAAAGAAAAAAAAGGTAGTTTGCTCGTATACACAGACCTCAAAATAAGACGGTAGAAAAAAATATCGAATTTGGTATTCAAAAATAAATATCGAAATAAAAATATCGACGTTATATATCGATTATTTTAAAAAAATATCGATATTTTTTGTCCATCCCTATTGTCGAGTGTTGGCAATCAAACCACCTTGCCATATTCCGTTATCATGTTTATTACTCAATGACATAGTCCATCGATACCTCCCACCGGCCAGTGCTTACATGAATATGTTTATTATGTATTAAACATGACAATGGTTTTCATGCACTTATTTAACAAATTCACCAGTTTTGACAATGACACTCACCATCAGATTCGGCAAGATCTCCAAATAATTTTGCCAGTATAACAGATGATAAAAAATATTGAATGTAATATAATTATAATTATGTTATAAACAAAATTGTGTTCCAGTAAATAGTCATTGTCATATACATTTATTATGGCATTAGAATGTGTTTCCCACCAGAGATGAGCGAGGATGCGTAGCGAGGAATGTGTTTCCTAAGAACCAATAGAATCCCTTCCTTTACCTAGCGCCGCCCAGCACAGGGAAGGGGAAGCGATGCTATTGGTTCTTAACAAACACATTCCTCGCTACGCATCCTCGCTCATCTCTGGTGGAAACGCACCCTAACTGGCTCCTAACTGATATTGGATGTATAGTCATTTACTACTGCTTTCCTATTGTTTTTTCTCGGTGAACACGATGGATCAACTAAATAAGAGTTGTATGATTCTTGAACGTTTCTCCCAAAGTATAAGGCCTTCGAGTCTTCCAATTAGGCGTTTCACGAATTATTGATTCATACAAGTACCGATTTGATACGCATATTAATTTCAATTTGCATTGTTTAATATAGCCTTTGTCGACATGATTAGTATTACCGTCTCCTTTTAGTGACGTACATTAGAAGTGTTTCATATTTTGTTTAGAAATTATTAAAGAATCTGCATAAAAGAAGCTGTAACAATGAAGAAAATGATAGTACCAAAGAAAGAGAAAAAATCAGTTTGTCGACCTTACCTTGTTACTGTCACAACTTATTTTTTAATGTATAAATTAAAAGTGGAAGGTCATCGCAGCGTCTCTTGGTACTATCCTTGTGAACAGCTGAGCTATAATGGTTTCAAAACTTACGACTTGTTTAATGTCATGGGGTTTTGAAAATTGTTATAACCTGATTTAGGATACAGGCACCGCTAACTAGTGTAATGTCGTGGAATCTCGGTACGTTAAACTATAAAACTGTACAGTGTGGGAAGTTGCATAAACAAAAATAAAAAACACGATTATATTCTTCCCTTTCGTATAAAAAAATTGTAGAAAATATCTAAAAAACCCATATTTTGAAGTAATTACAGTATTCTAAATAATGAACTGTGAAAATAAATTCGACTACTATTTTTATTACTTAAAAGTAGACATTTACAATAATTTTACAGTTTACGTTTTTTGGACTGATATGACAGCAAAATGAAAATGTTAAAAAATACCAAGCCGATTTGATATCCTGTAGTGCCATCTAGTATCGAATAGATGAAACTCGTCAAACGAAAAATGATAATCAGTATTAACCATATTAATTAGTAATGTATATGACACCGAAAACAAAATAGCCGTAATATTATCTAAAAACCTAAGACAGAATTATAGACTTTAATAACTTCAAATACGACAATAACAAAAACCTGGGAATTTCAAATTAGCCTTAGCGCCATCTCTTTTCTTTAAGATGGACTACGTACTACAATGGTTGTCACACTGATTTTCATAGTAACGCTGCATTTGTTGGTGATATAAAGTAGCTCATGTCACTATCAGGTTCACAAACACTATGGGTTTTAAATGTTATACAAATCCAGACAGTATTTTATGTGTGATTAACTAAAAAAAATCCGTAAAAACAAATATGGAAAGCACCACATTTATAAATTTGGCAGCATTTGTTAAAAACAAGACAGAAATTTAAGATACCCAAACCACTAAAGGGTTCAACCCTTAATGATATATTTCTTAATCTATTCTGATAATCTTTTTTTGCCGTCATATTCCTAAACATCATTTATCTACTGGGCTGGCTCAAAATTTTCTCCGTCATACGCCCCATTATATTCTCTAAGATTCTCATTGTGCAGTCAAATCTTTCCAATTGCTGACATTACGGTATTTATCGATCAATTTCTCCGAAAACGACGTCCAGGGTCCCGATGATGGCCACTATGTCCGCCAACATAGAGTTCCGCCCCACCTTCTCCAGCGCCGCAAGGTGAGCGAAGCCGGGCGCCTTGATCTTACATCTGCGGAAATAGGAAGTGGCGGAGCTGTGTGATATGGTAACACACGGTTAGATGGGAGTGGAACTCCAGAACTCGACTGAGAAGCATCATCTTTTTCGCCGCCAATCAATTATGGCACATTTTAATTCCAAGGAAATAAAATTATGGTTGATCAAGCGTGGCTTAGCGACAGTAATAGATGCAGCAGTCAGCTCAGTACAATCGAGCAGTGGATAGGTTACTTACTCCCTTTCTGATATTAGCCAGGAGCGGAATCAAACGAGGTATTTTAATATTTATTACCATACCAGTTGCAAACACACATGCAGGCAAATTGGTTAGGTAAGGTCGTAACATGCAAGATATGGCAACCTATGTACATAGATAGGAGTATAATTAGAGAGTTGACTGTATAGAAACGCGATTCTTTACCAACATAGCCGTTACATCTGCAGTAATTTATTTTATTTTTTTGCAAATTAAAACAGATGAAACGATTAAAACATTTAATATACATACGATATTTTGCGGCAGTCACCGTGCATATACTTGCGGCATGTGGAAATACGAAAGGTAGATTCAACTAACTAACATATCACTAACTAAACAATATATTCTAAGGTAACTAATATATAGCCCGTGCAACTAAATGATATGGCAACACTCACGAAGGGATAAACATTGTTTTTGTATAAAAATATAATGACATTAAAAATAAATAAATAATATCATATAGAATATAAAGATAATGTATCTACGCTCTGCACAAATATAACATAGAAGCCGCCGCCACCACGTACCTTCCCAGGGTGAGCTCCAAAGCGTAACTGCCGACACTGTTACAAGCGGACACGGTGGTACTGACACTCCACACAACACGACACTTGCTGCGCCCCCGAACAGGGCTCACTACTGTTACTGTGTGTTACTTGTTACATTGTGAAAGTAGTAAGCGTTACATGCATTATATTTAAATTTATGATATTTAAAAGTTACTTGTATACTGTAGATTCTATTAAAGAGAGAATGAATTATATCTGAGAGAAATTAGAGATATCCCTATAGCATTATAATCTGACAGATTGCCACGAGGTTCATGTAAATTCTCATTTAACATCGTTGGCTTTTCGATCATGAGTTTGAATTGCACATATTACAAAACGACAAATGGAAACCAGTATGTAATAAAATAATCAGAACAGTTGAATGTGAATGAATGAGTAATAAAGTGAACTCAGTCAATGACTAGAAAATTAAATTATGTGAATATGCAAATTAACTAATGAGATAGTGATTTAATGACTCAATTTAATTATTAAACTAACACATCGACAAAGAGTAAGCAAATGAATAAACATGGGTGTAATAATGACATAAATTAATGAACCCTCAAAAAAGGAATGAAAAAAAATAAATGACTAAATTAAAAAGCAGTAAAGCAAATAAAAATATGTCAAAACAATATATATAGTAAGTTACCGATAATTTTCAAAATGAGCTGTGATTAAACGGAAAGAACTAAACATACCCCTAATCGAAAAATCATATAGTGTAGCAGAAACTCCAAGTGTTTATGACGGTAAACTTAATTTAAATATCAACAACATAACCTTGAATTAATACATATAATGATAGTTAAAATATTATATAAATACAAGGCATTATTACGTTTCAATGATAAAATTCCTGGAGCTCTATAATAATGTAGAACATTCCAGAAAGTACTGGAACATTCGGTAAGATCACGCGGCCTAAATGTTACGAAATATTTTAATTTCATTAATTTTAAAGTATTACTTCATTAGACTATATAACTTATAATATGGAATAATATTTTGAAGACAAAAATATATAAAATACCATAGTGTCTTTCAAAGCACTTAATACCACAACTTCTATGAAATTAAGTCAGTCAATATCTCTACGACCAGAAGACACTACCGCTACACGAGCATACTCAAAGCGTGTGAAAACATGTGTAATTTCAAATATAGTAAATACAATAACATGCAGTTAGTGGCCACTACTTTACTAAATTACAGCCAATTCGCCTAAAAATTGCAATGTCCTTAATTTATATTATTATTAAAGCAACAAATTTTGATTCACAAGTTACGGAACACCAATAGCTTTGTTATTTTGCATAAAGATCATAGAACGTCTCATGTACCTACTTATATACGATGTCATAACTAACCGAAGTAATTGTTTTTCAAATATATATTATGTGACAAAGGGACCAAATGCATCTTTATTTATCTGTTATGAATAGAAAATCAATCCTTTGATTAAATTAAGGCCCGAATATTGAGCAATACGATTCACGAAAGGTGTTAGATTCTATTTTAAAAAGTATATCAAAATGTATGAAGAGTTCAACTTTTAACAGACCTCCAGCAAAAAGATTTCGTTAATATACAAGTTCTTTCATTTTATCATATTTTTGAAGTACCACAATAACATTGCTCAATGAATTATTATTATTACCTGTAAGGCTTAGAGCCGCCATCGGAGACCAGATAAATGCCAAATTCGCCCTTCGGAGCCTCAACGGCTGTATAGGTAGAGCCAGGGGGCACTTGGTAGCCTTGTGTGAACAACTTGAAGTGATGGATCAAGGCTTCCATGGATGTCTGAAAATATATACACAATTTTACATGTGAATCAATATTATAAAAAAAAACTAGTTTGTGTTTATATACAATAGTCCAAAGGAAGAAAGATGACAGCGTAATAAAAGGGAAAACTACTATGTGATCAGGAGCAGTAACTATTGTTGTATAAGTCGCATAGTAGATACCTTCATCTCCTCGCGCGAGGGCGGCGTGAGCTTGGCGTCGTCCGTCTTCACCTCGCCCGCCGGCATC
>DWDT01002347.1:0-13896 GCA_018245595.1 Microceris scylla | reverse complement strand
GGTCCTGGATTCAAACCCCACCGCGTACCCAATTTTGCGTTTTAATATTGAACGTCACTTGATATAACGATGATTAAAAAGATGCCCACGTTACGGTTATCCATAATTCTCTAGATCATATGAAGTCTGCCAATTCGCACTTGGTCTTTTATCGTTCCACTCTTAGACACGGATCTCCTTTAAGAATGTGAAGGGTTAAAGGCAATAATCAGCCATGCGAGCAAAGCGCAGGTTGGAAGATTTCTTTGTGCTCAATTAAGGTTAAATGTATAAACAAATTGAACAAAGTCGTCTACGGGCTAGATCCGAAATAATAATAAACAGAAATATGTTAAATCCTCAGTAAAGTCCCGTTATATTTTCCATTCATACTTATACACAATACCATTGTTACTTTATTTTGTTATCTCACTAGGATTGTGTTTACTTAGAATTATTGCTTCAACTTGAACAATCTATAAAAACTTTTGCTACCGCAAGATATTCAGTACAACTAGTTATCAAAGACAAGAATGAGATGTAATGTAGCGCAAAATTATCATTTTCCTCACAAGCCTACGACTAATCTACCCCTTGGGGGAAATACAGGTTTGATGTTATGTATCATCACGTCAGGTCCATTACAGGGTAGGCAGAGGCCAAACGTGAAATATATCTATAGTAGGTACGCTTACGGATCTGGCGTACTAATTCCATATTCATCGTTCTCTTCGCCGTTCTATTAATCCATAATCCTTGTAAATATTCTGCAAAAGGAACTCCACTGGAAAGTTTTGGAAAAAATACATGAACACTAATGCATCTTCAATAATCCGTCCTACGCCAGCACTCCCTTTTGTTTGTGTCATGTTCTATATTGCCCTTTTTTTTATCTCTTCTCTCCATAGTTCGCTTCTACGCCTCGTTTGTAAAACTGGTTATAGTGTTTATCCTTAATAAATCCAGTATGTTTCACAATAAACTGTGTTATCAATAACTGTGGCTTACCTATCTCCACCAAATAGGTCGAGTTCTGACTAATGGGGGAGTTAGAAGTCTCCGAACCCGGCGTGCATGTATGAAGAGATTGATGCATGTGGAAGAAGCACGACAGGTATGAAAGGATAGGGATATTTGGCACACCGTGTTTTCTGCCTAGTCCGCAAGGAACT
Source organism: Microceris scylla (assembly GCA_018245595.1). Lineage (NCBI taxonomy): Eukaryota > Metazoa > Arthropoda > Insecta > Lepidoptera > Hesperiidae > Microceris > Microceris scylla. The sequence goes on along the minus strand of DWDT01002347.1, from coordinate 12,745 downwards.
TGGCGTGAAGATGTGTATGTGTGTAAGCTGCGTTATTTCTTCAGAAAGGTCCCGTGATGTATGAGTTGCTCTTAATAATTCAAAGACGAGACACGTTACGCAAGCCGGCTAGTCGTACTGGTATATCTTTACGACCCAATCTCGACACCTACACAAATTTTACAAGGTAAGTAAGTAATGCTTATGTTCTGACAGATTATTGTGGATTTCATTTTATTTATATAATGTGGAGGGTTTGTTCTTTGTTATTTATATAATGTGGAGGGTTTGTTCTTTGCGGGAAAAATATACATCAACATTTACTTTATTGAAACTGTCGTGCCCTTTGTAGATTGTTGTTCCTGGATTTCGCGTTCTGATGTAGAGGTTTTACAAACACACTCTATGCTATAAAATGTTTATTTAACATTATTTATTGTTAAGGACAAAAAAAGAAAATTTTATTTTCAAGCTTACGTAAAAACTGAATATTTGTATACAAAAGTACTCGGATGACAACACACGCATATCTTTAACATATTCGTAAAACTTACCAAGTTCCTATTTTTATCGATATCTCTGTATTTTTCCTTTCACTACTTCCTATATATTTCCCATTTATGGTATTGTCTCTATTGCGTTTTACAATTCCACTGAATGGAGTTGTCGAGCTGAACACGTTCAGTCATTGGAGCGAAGTGTAGAATGCAATTTTTCCGAAACAATCCATATTCTAATTAACTTTATAAACTTCTTTATAACTTTATATTATTGCTAACAATATGTTATACTTATATACCATCAAGGTTACAATTTTATAAGCGTGTGATGCAAAGTTGACTTCAGTTGACTTCATTAGAACAATAAAATCGACGCGCCAAAATTTTCAACGTTAGCGCAAAAATGTTTAACAATCTGTAACTCGTGTCGTATCCATACAATATTAATGTTCGCTCAATTTCGCCTGGCGCCGTCTCTTGCGCAGCGTCTGTTTCCAAATTTGAATTATTGAATAGTTAACCAAAATGCTTATTTAGTAATGTGAGATCTGCCATTGTTTTATGGTTACGTTTTTAAATAATAGCATAGAAGTTATAATTATTACGAGATCGCGATACGAGATAAGAAATCGCGAGAAGTGGACCTAAATTTATTGAAAGTCGAAATTTTTTTTTCCCTTACGTGTACATACAATGGACGATGCCACAGTCTATTATTATTATATGAGCTATTTATTTATTCAAATAGATAACTGTTTTAGCAACTGCAGGCCATGTCTGCATGCAAAATTCTAATAGGACACAAACTTATCCAATCTTATGTAATAATTGCTATGGATGTAGAAGAGGGACATAACGAATTTGTACTTTTATTGAATGTGGAAAATTCTAGAACACTATTACCAGCTGGAGTAATCACAGCATTACTTCACCCACATCCCGCCGTCCGACAAATGAGTGTACGTAATGGAAGCCAGAGAAATCGAACGGGTCTGAATGGACTGTAATTAAACTAAGACTCTCAATTGAACTCCAACTTCAGCGAGCAGCTTGATTGATAGGGCCTGAGCACGGTTTAAGTGATTTGCGGATTGTATTATACTAATGTTCACACTATAATCGTTGCGGTCTTATACGCTGGGATAATATAAATGATGCGTCAAGTTCAGAAATGAATATGGTACCAACGTAACGTCTGTAGTAATGTCTGTAATCTCCGAAGCGGTAGACAGAAGAGTGTAGTACACTCCCGCCTTTCACCGGTTATGATTTTACATCGCGTATGAGTTTACTGCCATACACAGAGTACAGATCTAGACTTTGTAGTCTGACTTGTAGTCAGTGCAACAAATTTCTACTGGAAAATCTAGGTTAGAAAATCCAAGTTAAAAAATCCAAGTTAGAAAATCCAAGTTAAAAATCAAAGTTAGAAAATCCAATAGTACCTGAGCCGGGAATCGAATTCAAAACTTCTCAATCAGCAGTCGCGCTTTGTAACCAATCTATCAACAAGGCACTCAATGTAACAAATATGGTGGTCGCCTAGATGGCCATATCTGCACAATTTACATAAACGTTTTCATACTTTAAATTGCCTATTAAGTATTCAGGCCTCGTTTCTTTTAATTAGCTGTCAGTGTGCAAATTAATTTAATTTAACGACAAAGCCAGGGCCAACGCAGTATCAGAGGATCCAGAAATAAGGGGATTGTCAGTTATAGTGATGTTTGAATGACGTATAGGCGGAGTAGTTGGAGATTCTGGGATGAAATGATGATAATAATTATGTACCCTTTTTCTATCATCAAATAAGTGTTCTATCATCAAATCATTCCCCGTTGATCATTTTTCGAATGAGCTTTTCTGTGCATTTAAAAGGAATTCTAAGCCTAACAAAGCATGTACTGTGCCCCAGGCAAAACAATGAATTGTCTTAAAAATTGTATTGAAAGTAAAATATTAAACAGTAATGCTTAAAAATTGATTGATTTTTAATTCATATAATATTTTTAAACTGTCTTTCTTTATTTTCTAAACTAATATTAACAAGACATATGTGTCAATTTGATATATTCGACATGTAATGAAAATTGATGTCTCCACAGACGCAGTCAAGGATCCTCTCCGCACCTTAATATACGAGCTTAACTTTTGATCGCCAAACAAAACCAACTTACAAGCGAAGGTATTTTATCATTTAACCTTTCTCGATTTGAACAAAAACTTTTGAATCCAACTTTCCTTATCGATTCTAGTCACAGCCCCACATTGAGTTGCTTTTAGAGATAGAGTTACTGGAGGTGAGTCGATCATTAATTTATATTAGTAGAGAAATGAGAATAGAAAAAGAGTCTATATTGACGTAGATAGATATCGGTAACTAATAAAATTTAGGTAAGTTTAAGAAGGTCGATGTAATTCAACATAGAGCCAAAGTTATCGATATAGCCCTAAGGATTAGCCAGCTGAAGTGGCAATGGGCTGGTCACATATGTCTTGGAAAAATCCAAAACCTTTGAAGTAGATCTTTTCTAGAGTGAAATCTAAATGAAAGTTCGACTGGTAAGGGATAATTTATTACATAGCTATTAGGAGTAGGAGCGTGATGAAACAGGACCCATTTCAGGAAGTGCACCACGGCCTCATTTGATTTAGCGATAGATGTAAAAAGTGCTAACGGTTTTACACTGCATCATTAAAGTATAGGCATTTGTTTAAGTGTTTGTATATTATACAATTGCTGGGCAAGCTGGCTACAAAAGTGTAGCGAACACTGTAGCAGGCGCATTGTAGACGTACTGCAAAAAATGTTCTATAGTCAACTTGAGATTCTATGCTAAGTAGTAATGTGAATTGGATGGTACTCGTATCTGAAATAATGGTATGTTATTTACTCCGTATATTTACTATCAAGTGTTTTACAAACTCGTTATCTGCTAATATTATTATTACATCGGCACGCTAGGCTTATTACGCGCTAGGCAAAGTGCACAGAGTGCCAAAAATCTCTATCCGTACAGACTGACGTACCTCTTTTAAATTCATCACTCTTTACACATGCACGCCGATTTCAGAAACTTCTGCTCCCCGGTTTTCTACTTTGAATAAAGCGTGACTGTTCCAGTACGATCCCGAAACTCTATATAAAATTCCCTCAGACCGACAACCGAGAAGTTCGCTACGTAACTCCAATTAATTATATCGGATAATGAGTCGGCTCACTCGACTCCAGCTACTGTGCGTGAATAGGCAATCGATTTTCTTAGCTAAATTTTGCGAAAAACCGTGAATTTCAAATAACTTATGATAAACTGGTAGCAATAATAACTTAGTAGTTTGTATTTTAGTTCTCAAGGCCTATGGTTCGAGCTACGCATTTACGATTATACCGAACTTGGTACTAAAGAAGTATGTGGGTTTTAAAATTAAATACGTTCAGGAAATTCTGACAAAAAACTGCCCTACTCAAAATTAATAATATTAACTTATAATTCAAAAACAATTGATGACTAAACGTTAAAAATAATGATATTCTCACTCTTTCTCTATTGGTGTGATCCTACGGGTGTGAAACTTATATGCCAATAATGCTCTCATACAAATCAAAAATATAGTACGTTATTAAATGACGATTTTCCTTATTATTTAATGCCTAAAATAAAAATAATTAAAAAACTTTTTTTTTGTTGATTAGTGCTACTCTGTACTGTTTATTGTGCTTGTCCACTATATAATACTAGTTTAAACCAATTCTTAGTAATAGCACCACTACGTTGTGGAGAAATATTGATAATATGTATGATATTGATATTTTATAATCGACAAAGATATTAGCAAAGCTCAACTTGTAAGCGTTACGAAAATCCTTACTTACACTCTTTTAACGGCTTTTTTGGAAGCATGTCGCAATAGTGACGAAACATTTCAAAATAAAGCTATCATATTAGAAAAATACAACGCCGAAGCGGCATTCTATTGACTTGAGCGTTGGCAATGAACAAAACCAATACGGTCGCGTGATGGCCCACTTAACGTGCTCGTGTTTTCCAACAAGACATGTGTCGCGTTTTCGTGGTGATAAGTACTTCAATTGTACTAATTTGATACGAAACGTTTATAAAAAGAACACGATTCTGAGATAAATTGCGTAAGAATTGAACTACAGTTACGTGTGTGACTACCTATGTTAGTTGACTGCGTCTTTGGTTAAGAGGTTGCGAGTGCGACTGCTGATCGAGACGACCTGGGTTGAAATCTTGAGTCGGATACTACTGGTTTTTAGTAAGTTAGATTTTCTAATAAAAGTTTCTAGTAATGGTTCGGAGTCTGCACCTGTGCTCGGTCTATGGCGATAGACTCACCACCTATTCCATAGTGAGACGTAAACATAACTGTTGGAACGTGAGAATGGTCTACAGTCCTCTCCTTATCCCTTTGGTGGTTACATGCCTAATGTTACATTTATAAATGCTTATGTCAACCTACATATTTATTACGCTTGCAAATTATCAGCTTAACAATTGAACTGATTTTGACAAAATTTGATATGAATATCATTTGAAATTTCTGAAGGATATAAGCAATTTTGTGCTCATTAGAGTAAAATTGTTTTAATACTAAGATATAGGTACACGTAAATGAAATAACAATCGCATAATTATATAATGCTTATAATATTGATGTATTGTTAGATATTATTAGTCGCGGTCCTGGAATCAACGAACAATCAACCATTGACGCGACCCAGAACATCACACAGTTGTAAGCTTCACTAGTTCACAGGACATCTACACGTCAAACTATAAACAGAGCTATAATATGATTGAGAAACAATGCAAAATGTCTGCCATAAACACTGACTCTAAAAAGCCGCAGTTATTCAGGTCACGTCAAAAGCGATAAAGGGTAACAAGAACGAGTTCATAATAAATATTACTGAGAACAATTCAAGGTCAGCGCTAACTGCATAAGCGCAGTATTCAGATCAGACCCATGATTGTTTGCATTTTGTTCCCATGGGACAAGAAGCCGTGCAACATTGGATATGCCCCAGTGGAGTTTGTCGGAGCTTTTAAATTTAGATCTTACTGACGACGCTGCAAATATAATTATAACTTCATGTCACTGAATCTCTTAATGCGAAGTTACCGTCTTTTTGGTTCCCTATTTTATAAATTTGGCGATGTGTCATTTATAAGTTCAATTTCGATACCAACTTGTTGCAAACTTTAAGCGATTTAAACAAACATAAGATAAACATATTTAAGACTAACATATTAACTGTATTATTTAATATTATTAAATAGAAAATAATAAACTGCAACTGCAACATACCTTCCACATTTAATCTGTTTAATAACTTAAAGTATCAAAAGGACAATAAAACAATAAACTACCACATCCAAACTTAGTAAGGCGATATGACACGGAACCCTAAAAAAGAAGTTGATGCTCTTCGCTCTGGTTCGCGACGTGGGAGAATCAGAAAGTGTACAGATATACAATGAACAAATGAGTACTGTTACTAGCGCGCAATGTTTGAGCAGAGTTCGCCAGCCGCATTTATAGTAACGGTGTAACTGATTGTTTGATATGGTTTTTATTAATTGTTAACATGTCACAGATGTAGAGTATTGTCATATAAGATTGTGTAGTCAAGTCAAGTATCAATAGGCTCACCACCTATTCCATTGTGGAACATAAGCCTAATTGGTGAAACGTGGGATGTACTGCACCTCTTTGCCTACCGCTTCGCAGACTACAGACGTGATATTACGTTATACAAGATTGTATCAACTGATATATATTTTAGTTCATATGTAGTCTTAAATAGTAGTCCTTGTACACTTACATAAATAAGCCAGATTTTGGCTGAAAGGACAGTCAGAAATTATCAAAATCGGTGTGCACAATTGAAGAGAGTGATGAATGTGACGGTCTCTGCTTACCATGTAAAGGACCAGGCGTGAAGTTATAAATGTATTTGTGTATCATCATAAAACTATACAGAAGTAATATGAACACTAAAATTATTTTTTTTGTTTTTTTTGGAAGTTCCAAGTGAAACGTTACTTAAAAAATTTGAGGTTTTTAATTCTTGTTTCAAACAAAGAGTATTTTTAAATTGTGTAGTTTCGTATCTGTGATGGCAATAATATTTATTTATTGGTTATATATACGAGTAGCTACTATTTTGCCTTTGCGGATTTCCTTTGATGTTGACACAAATGTACAATACGAGTATCTCACTCAATTAATTACTATAAAACAAAACATACTTTTCACCATTCAAACCGAAAACCTGTTGCTAAATGTTGTTAACAATCGTACACATAACAAATGACGGGTACAATGAACTACGAATATTTAATAGACACAAAAAAATCCAATTACTTCCGCCGAATGGTATAGGGGTTACAGCTCAAAACGTCACTTCATATGATCCTTATGTTTAAAGCTGTAAGTCGTATAATCGCTTACAACGCGAGTCGTTGCGAGATACACTGCGGCACAAATTTAAGAAAAATCGTGACGAATTCGTTACGCTGCTTGTACCACAAACATTCGTATACTTGTCATTGTCCGTATAATTATTTAATCTGTAGAATTGTTTCCAACGAATCGGGATTAGGCTACAGTTGTACTGTTGATTATATTCCTTGGGCTATATACTCGCTAGGCTAAAAACAAAATTTGCCAAAAATTGTAAACGTTTTAGTAATATAACGTTAAATAAAAATTATTTTGTACACATTTTTTTGTATATTTTCAGATTTTCCAAGTACGAGTAAGTAACTAGCAGTAGGTATACACGTATTAAACAAAAATCTTGTAATTAACCTTAAGTAACTCTTTAATCCTGACCACTTTACGTCTAGCGAAGAAATGAAAATACAACTGTCATACAGTGACAGTTGTATTTTCATTTCTTTCTACTATTGTATTTATTAAAATACTGTGAACAAGCAGTGATGGCTTAGTAATCTATTTTAAGTCTCACATACTAGAGTTCTAAGTCCAAATCCCAGGTAAACTTTTGACCCAGCAAGTTTGTGTCCTTTTGAGATTTCATAACCCTCATTGTACGGGTGAAGAAAATCAATATTTTTTAAGGCGTACAGTCAGGCAATCATCATTTGGCTGGTGTGACACGTTATGACCCTTATCTTTCCCATTTTTAAGATAAACTACTTATGTCCAAAAGTGGAACAATAAAAAAGTTGACAGCTAAGAGAATTGAAAATTATGAACATTGCTTTTTTATCATAAGATAGGTTAGGGTTTGGCAGCTATCTCGTGTGATGGAAAACACAGATGAGTTCTAAGATGGAGCACGCGTACCTAGTAAGTGCCCACTCGTCTTTGCTTTGAAGAATAATATTTTTTATGTGACCGAAAACACACTCTGGCTGAGTGTTCCAGTCCATTGCGGTCTGGATAAGAAGTAAGGAATTACACTATTCTATGTTAGCTTTAAATAGCTTACAGCCATGCTATAACATATCTGACTATCGAACTCGACCTAACGCGGATAGCTAGAGGCTAGACACGTGTTCAGAACATCCAGAGCTACTTTCTCGTATGTTATCAGGCGTACAAAGCCTTGTTATATTAGATTACCGTAATTTTGTCAAAGAAAATAATAATTATTACACAAAGGTATCTGTTTCATAAGAGTATTTGTTTAGGTAAGTTTGTTATATTATGCCCATAAACACTGTTGCGAAATGTAAGCGATATCTTATAATATCTCTCGTAAAACCTAATTCGAATTAGGAATCTATAGGTATAGATGTAAAATGGTATAATCTTGGACAGAAAATTATAGGTAATAGTAACAATTAAATGAACCGTCTTTTTTAAAGTAAGGTCGCGTTTGGATGCAATCTCACCTATTGGATGTGGTAAACCGAGGCTGGGGCGGAATGGTTATCATTAGAGAAGGCTCTGTATGTCCAACAGTGGACTGAAACAGGCTGATGATAATGATGAATAGTGCCGCGGATAATAATAGTTTCCAAAGGGAATCTATGATTAAATTCAAACCGAACTGCTGAACTTTATTGAAGTTTAAGGATCCATTACCCAATGCAAAAATATTATATTATACATAAAGTGGTCTAATTTTAAAAATGAAGAGATTTAAGATGAAGAGGGGGGTCTAACCGATAAAATCAATGCAGTCAATTTTGAATGACTGGTTGTGTGTGGCTCATTTTAGAGAGCGCTTTTTACTTACAGGCTTGAAGTCTCGGTTATTAAAAGTTTTAGCGATTTTAAGAACATAAAAAAAATTCCGACTATCACTAGGCTGCTATCCTGTGTTACCATGTATCCAGAATGCAGCAGTGTGGTAATTGATACATGTTATAGATACTCGTGCAGGACATTCCGGCAGAAAAAATTAAGCAAATTCTATGTAATAATGATGAACTGATCTTGTTATCTCCAATAAATATTCTCGAGAGAGTACTTGTTGCTGTTGAAAATGACGGTTATGCAACATAGATAACTTTGTCTTAAATCGGCGTATCCTAGTTATGAATTATATAATAAGGTGGGTTACAGAGTACCTACATACAAAATAATACCGAAAAAAAATATATTTTAACGTTTCTAAGACTTTCGACCTGAATCTCGAGAAAAGATAATTATAAATCAAAATATCCTTCATAGTCTTTCGAAATGTAGAACACATAGACATAATTATGTAAGTAAATCTATAACTTAAATACTTAATTAGCGAAAAAAATGTTATACACCAAGTAGTTAAGGCGCCATAAAGTCCTCCCGTACATGTACGAGTATAATGACTGATTGCTACCTCGCACTGAAATGGTGGAATCGTGAGTAACGGCCGTAAAATCTCACCTATAAAACTCTGAAGTTGAAAGTACTGGTATCGTCAAATAGTCGAGTCGCTAACTAACTTGGTGAAATGTTACACCGTATTGTAATACAGACAAAGAGACAGTTTTTAATGTAGCTATGGTAATATGAGTATGAAGTGTAGGACGCCCTCCAGTTAGGTGGAGTGATGATATACGCAAAGTGGCTGACAATGGTTAGAAGCGAAGAGCTGAAGATCGAACTCAGTGGCAAGATACTAGAGAGGTGTTTATCCCGTAATGAACGGAAACAGTTTGATGATGATAACACCTATTTCAACAAGAGATTCGTTGCTTTTTCAAGCTCAATGTATATAATCAAAAAAGACAAACAGATTTTAATGAGCAAACGTCCCTTCTGTATAAAGTCAAAACCATTTTCGTCCGCCATTTATTTTGCACTAGATATACTCAAAATGGTTATAGAACGTTTAGATAAATATTATCATGATTACTGACCAGACCTATGGTCAATTATTGAGAGAAAAATAGGTAGATATGAAAAATAATATATATGAGTATCTACTATGTATATAAAAGCTACTGCTGTCCGTGGACATATTAACACATGTAATTCATAAATAAATTTAAATAGAATCAAGTTTCAAATTCCCCACAGTGTAACAGAATGTCATTGAAAGCACACATACTTAAACAGAAAAAAAACTTTTCACATTTACAGTTTACTTGCATACATGTTCTAGCTAAATATTACTTTGACAATGACTTAACAGTACTGCACTTAGAAAATATTTTCAATCATGAAAATTACTAGCTGTAAAATTTCTTTCAACTTCATACCAGGTCTCTAACGAGGTGGGTACCGAGCAACTAGTGCCAAATATCTAACTTTTCAAACCTGATGTGCTTCGTCTTTGTACATGCAGATCGATTATCATAACTGACTTCCTCCACCAGTTAATATTTGACCTATATGGTATAAATATAGTCTTGGTCTTCTTTAACTCTAGCGCTAGCAACATTCGCATTGCAAATCTATTCTGTAATTACTTGAAATATGATGATACGAGTACATCTTAAAAAGAACGTGACATCACACTTTTAATCTTTGAAGGGGTAGACAGAGGAGTGTCGAACGATCCCACGTTTCACGCTACCTTTACGTGTTACCATGACGTATTTAGGTAGTGAGCCTATTGCGATACAGCAAATACATTGTAATATGAAGAAATTTAATGCGTCTAAATAAAACTCAATGAGTAGAAGTTAAACTATTAGTGTGATAGTTGATTACGCAAACTCTACCTGTCGGAGAAATCGCGAAAATATAAAAGAGAACACTCAAACAAATATCTTACCTCCCAATCTCCGTCGATACCTTATCGATCCATCAGGAGCGGTCATTTCTTTAAACACAGTACTCGCTACCGGTGGGCGTCGTAACACTGGACTGTTGACAGGGTAATGACACACTTTGGTATGTTAGGCTCGGAGCACACTTTAACAGTTAGAGAATTATTATTCCAATCAGTGACCGTAATATTAATCCATCCTGAACACCGTAAAGCTTTCCGCAAATAGCATAATAAAACAAACACAAAACCAAGGTAACAATAAAAGTTGGCTTATTATAACTAAATTTCAAGGCGTGTGAAGTCTGCCCACCCGCGCTTGGGTAATGTGATCGACGACGGCCTTAACCTTTCACATTTTTAGAAAGGTCCCCTGGCTAGCAGTGAAAAGTTACAGGGTCATTGATGATCCTCAGTTGAACAATAATCAGCACCTGGCTGGTGTGGCAGATTATGTTGGCATTCAACCTTCTATTCCTCGTTCTGAGAAGAGACCCATATCAAACAGCGGAATGATAAAGGGATGGTGATGAGGATGATGATGAATACTTCAGAGGTCTGTCCGAACTCTCAAAATGTCCATCTGTACACGGCCTTATTCAGCACAAATCATATGATAAATCGTCATATGAGATCCCACAGAAGATTACGTCGATACCACTCTGTCAATATCATACCAACTATTTGTTCGTCGAAATTTAATGTTAAAAACATACGGGCGATATGTGATCTATATTTATATAATTTTTGTTGACGTCTAAAACGTGAGACACTATTGTTAGGTAAGTAACAGGTTCTGTACATCCTGTATTTTATTGTTCATTCGATTGTCACCCTAATTTTAAAATTTTGTGAAGCATAAAATTGATTGACATGTTACTTGCGCCTAACATACTGATAAGTAGAACTGACAACAAAAGGATATAAAAATAAATAACTTTTAGACTAACGTATGTACATTCTAATCATATACATATACGTAATCATGTATTATAGACTAAGAACCGTTATCGTCATCGTCATCAGCCTATCTCAGTCCACTGCTGGACATAGGCCTCCCCCAATGAGCGCCATCGCGCGCTGTCCTCGGCTTGTCGCATCCAGCATCTGCCTGCAGCCTTTCGCAGTTCGTCATCCCACCGTGCCGGAGGGCGTCCTACACTACGTTTGCCGAACCGCGGTCTCCACTCTAGAACTCGCCTACTCCACCGGTTCATTAGTGTACTATATCGATTAGTCTCCTGGTCGGGTACTATTGGGTTTCTTTCACTTTAAATTCCTAAAAAATAACTCGAAGCCTGTTTCTGCGCCCGGTGTACGACAATCTGTTCACCCCCTTGCCATAGTGGAACATAAACGTAATTGGTGAAACGTGGGAGTGTTCTATACTCATCTGCGTGCCTCTTCGGGGATCACAGGCGTGATATTACGTAGAGTTTATACTAAATGAAACATAAAATATAGTATTACTATTCTCTATTAAATTTGTGACACAAATCACGGCTCGTGTTCTGTCAAGTGGGTCATCTAGTTTCATAGCTTATCTATAATGTCTTTTTCATTATAATTTGATCGCTAGCGACATTTTTGATCGTTAGTCGTTAGTCATTATGGTCAAAGGCGCGTGATTGATGAACTAAAATTCGATCATTAAAGGTATTTAAGGTTTCGTAGGCATATATAAATCGTAGGCATTAAATACATATGTACCTGCTTAAATCACGTACGTATGTTTTTTCTGGTTAGATTGAATACTTGGACCGAAGATAGGCTATTTCTAAGCTTCAAGAGAACTGTGTTATGGTAACCCATGATGGCTCCGATATGTGCACATTACGAGTACTTGTGCCGGTCACGGTAATATTTATTCTAGATGGGAATCGAACTCACGACCCACGGCTCTGTATTCAGATTTTATTAACCACTGGATCAACAGGTCAGTCGATTCATTTGCACATGGTAACATTATTAATTCTTAAAAGGGCTCGTTCTTTAAGAAACAGCCCCAACGGAAGTGGACGTGGCGTAGCCCCGACACTATGACTAGGAACGAGATAGACTTCAT
>DWDT01002346.1:0-13896 GCA_018245595.1 Microceris scylla | reverse complement strand
CTATGGCCTTAACCCTCTTAATATGAGAGGAGACCCGTATTCCAACAGTGGAATTGTAATGGGTTAAAAAAAAAAATGTTGACGTACCTAAGTCATGATCAATTTAAAAGGACTCCAGATCTAACACTTACAATTTTGCCAATACACATTATACAATTTGTAAGTAGATGTAGATGTTGCAGAAAATAGAAATGAGTAAGCACAGAAATGCAATAACTGGATGTAGTTATGAAAAATAATAATGAATAATAATACAGCAGCAGTGATAGCCTAGGTGTTAAGAATTCAGCCTCTCACTCCAGAGGTCCTGGGTTCAAATCCATGGCGCGCACCTCTTTACAAAAGTGGGTTTTAAATTTAAATACCATTTGCTAACGGTGAAGGAAAACATCGTGAGGAAATTTGCATACCTTAGAATTTATAAAAAAAAAAATATTTTCTAAGGTGTGTGAAGTCTGCCACCCCGCACTTGGGCAGCGTGGCAGACTATGGCCTTAACCCTCTCAATATGAGAGGAGACCCATATTCATACAGTGGAATTATAATGGGTCGATTATTATTTATTATTTTTATAATAATACAGCACTTGCAATTGTTCGATTGTAACCTTCGGAAACCTCGACAGTAACGAATCATCAGTAACTTTTGAAAAGTGTAAAAAGGATACGTAGAATAGGACCAACGCTACCACCACACCACAAATATCGTCCCATGTTTGCGGCTTTTCTCCCACTAACACAAAGAAACGAATTACATTTATGATGTATTTTTGTAAGGTCACAGAAAACTAGCACCATAACTAATCTATAGAGTTATATTGGGTCAACACATATTTCTTTTATACTCTATTTTATTTGTTTTTCATTTCTTGTACTTTTCCACGTTATAATTTTATTTTTATTTTTTTTAGATAAATTTTTTATCTCCTTTTTTTAAACAAGCGAGATTTATCAAGTTTCACAATTAATTTCATTTATATCAATCTATAATCGAAAAATTCCAAAAACAATATACATATGTTTAAAAAAACATCCAATATTGATAATGTAATTTTTGTGCATTCGCTATGGTGATTATTTTATGAAAAAAAAAAGCTTCAAAATATCCGATCGGATTTGTTAGCCGCCGCGCACCCCGCGAATATTCTGAAGTAAACAAAATCACGAGACAATTTTCCGCTCCGCTCGCCTTTGAATAAAATTCACGATTGGAAGGAATCCTTTAAAAAAATTAACTCCGATTTTAATTCTCGGTTCAATTCATATTCGACGCTGGAACTTATTAAAAACCATTTTTTACCCGTTCAGGCGCACGGTCAAAAACGCGCCAAGTTACTTTCGAAGGGAAACCGGTTATTACTCTTTCAAATTTATTCTCATTACGTACCTACGTACTATCGCGAAACAGAATCTCACCGGCCAACTTTAATTAAATATAGTCATTAAAAATATTTATAACGCCCCCGCCCGTCGGCTTTTGCATTTTTATGGGATTTTAAGAGATAACCGGAACGCCGCCCTGAATAAGAACAACCGCTAAATTAAAAGATGTTTTTGAAATTATAATTCGGTATGGGAGGAACTTGGCGCACGTGTGCGCGTTCCGTTCGGATTGCCTTTTGAGTGGAATTCGGAATTTTAAAATGTTTTCCGTGAAAAATTAAGCAAACTGAAATGTTACCCGCATTAAGTGCGAAATTATACAGTGAATTTCTGATTTATCCGCTTCTAGCTCTGTTCTGCGGTCGCCTCCATATATGCATGGCTTGAATTATACAGATGATGATAACAAACTCTACGTTCCTCTAGTGCTTATATAAAAATTAATACATTTTTTAAACATATTACTTGTGTATAATTACTTTAAATATTTTCAAGTATGTATTAACACAGTAGATTATATTCTTATAATCGTGTGTATAAGTTGATTTATTTGGGTATCAAAAGCTTAATAAAAAACATATCATTTGCTAACCTGACTGCCTTGCTGGCCTGCAGTGGTTTCAAGAGCAACTGATGATCAAGCGGTCCCGGGTCACCGAGTCAAGGAAAGTATTATTGGCCTTTTCTGACTTAAAATTTCTGAGTGTTAGCTTGGAGTCTGAACGGCTACTGCCATAGACCGGATTTTTTGTATCAAGTTAGCCAAGAAAACTGAAAAAAACAGCATCTATCCACCTATCCCACTCCATTTGGTCTTCAATCAATCAGCGTTAGAAGAGAACCACAAAAACCTCGAGCGTCTCATTCGTCGTAGCTAGCAGAAATACATAGTAGCAAAAAATCGATGTTTATTACAATTATAATGTGGCTCTACATGCACACATGAGGATGTGTATATAAATTCTACGTAAAAAAATGTATACTTGCATGCCTATCTCTGTTACTAAGCCAAAATCTATGGATTATTGAACTGATATGTGAACTGATAATACTCTAATATAAGAAGTATTTCAATTTAATACCTATCATTAACAAATTTAATGTGACTAACTCCTGAGAGACAATTGGACAATAATAATTGTATAACCAACCCATTTTTTTACATAATATTACCTACATATACAAATATCCATTGCCCAAAATAAAAAAAAAATCACAATAAAATCGAAAATATCTCGATGTCTAATACAATAGTCAAAAATTGATTGTTAATTAACAAAGATTTTTTGTTAGAAATGTTTGTTAATTCACACATGTTGACCTGCATGCACTATTAACGCCGAGTAATCGAACCCCAACTTTCTTGAATATCCATTCCGCGACTTCGTCTGCGTTGCTTATATATTAACATTATTTTCTATGCTCAGAGAAAACCATTAAAAACAACGAAAACGAAAATTTACTTTGCTTACAAACTTTATTTGTGAACAATATTATTTCTTTCTCTATTAGTAGCTAAGCTACACTTCTACATAAGAACAATAATATCACTAAATACATAGTGCTCAAAAAAATCATTGTTACTAAAAATTTTAATAACTTTATATTTAATGAAAATATTGCAATATTTTTAGATAAGAGCTAAGTACCTATGTATCTAAGAAATAAAACTTAATAGAATTAAGAGCCTTTCGGTAGTTTTCCATAATGCGACAAAACGACAGACCTCTATTATTTTTTCTATCCTTCTGTTTTTATAGATTGTATGCTATGTATCGTGGCGTGATTAAACATTTTTTTTCTTTCATTCTTTTTTCTCACGAATATTCCTCAAACCGAAGTCTGCGAGCGCTCATGAAAAAGTTTTGGAAGCGAGCCACGAATCTGCAAGACAATATGGGGATCCACAGCAAGCGCGACTTAAAGGTATTGTAGGATATATAACTCAATACATTACTTTATTTAGCGCTTTAAGCGCTTACAGCTATCCTCGTAACTTCGTTGAACCGGCACTACTTTTTTATCCTAATGTGTTGCCTAAGCCCATAATTAAACATGATTATATTCAAATAAAATGTTATTTGTGTATTTAAACGCAGCATTTAAAGATTGCGGTTTTAAGTTTAGTCTCCCGCTCGAAAGGTTTTCGGTTCAAATACTATCTTGAACTTCTGCTTTATAGAATTATTTCCGTTTCGAGATTAAATATCACTTTCCGTACCGGTAAAGGAAAACATAGTATAGAAACCTTCACACAGAAGAGTTCTTCATAATATACTGTAAGATATGTGAAACCTGTCAATTCGCAAGACTGAAGTGGCCAAGTCCCCAGCGTAACAGAATATGTATAATCTTAACCCTTTAAAAGCTCCTTCGACAGAAGGGGATATAATACAGCTGCAATGGATGTAGTAAAAGTGAAAAAAGACTGTCAAAACGGTAGCAGATCAAAATCCTTAATCTTTGCTTGCTCCGTATACTCAGATATGTACATACATATATTTATATGTATGTACAGGAGATCGCTCTAAAACGTGTTGATAGTGTGAATTCTGTGGGAGCGCTTGTAATTCAGCGTTCGACACCAATTAATGTCGTGTGAGCATCCCGCGCGGCTTGCGGCGTGTTCGCCTCGGCTAATGGCCGGTCGCCGCGCCCGGGATGGATCACGATGTCCGCTATCGGCCGGCGATCATTGGTTATTCGTTTTTAGTTACCGCGTAACAACTAACTGTATTGTTTTATGTGCATTTATAGTACTGTGTTTATAAATTTGTTTTTTTTTATGTATTTTATGTACCCGTCCAACTTTCTGAATTAATGAAAACTAAAGTGAATAGGTACTTTCTAGGTGAGCGTGCTACATCCTTGCCTGCATCTCCCTTTCGATCATGTGAGATTGCAGTCAAACTCGAACCTATTTCTCCATTAAAAAAAAAAGTTTTTTTACTGTACTCAAAAATTAAAACTTAATTCAATATATTACTTCAAGCAAATATGTGTAATTACATGAGAACAAAAATAGTTTAAAAAGGGTACCAAATGAACATACTGATGAATCTAAAAAACGAAGACACATCTTGGGCTCGTCGTGAACGAACATTTGCTCGCGGTGGTCACCTGCCAATTCATAATGGTGGTGCGACGGCTATTGACAGTTTCTTGGCAAGCCCCGATTTAATTACAAGCCACTTTTTGTGGGCACCGCGGGATGTGGACCGGCAGCCAAGCTGGTGGAAACATACGGGAGGACTCAGTACTTAACCAGCTCTTTACATATATAAATACTTTAGTCTTTTATTCTTTCTTATTCATTCGTATTATTCTATCGTGTGCGTTTCTATTCATCTACAATGTACATTTATTAATATTTGTATATGTGGTGTGATAGATGCGAATTAAGGTTTCTTTCGTCTTTTTTCAACAATAAATTTAATATGTTGCCTGGTATAGTTACAAACAGTTAAAAAAATAATGGGAAAAGAATAGTGTAGATATAATGGCACATATCTAAAGTGTTTACCTCATTTTATTTAGTAAAATACTAAAATATTTAGCTCATTTTATTGAGTTAAATACAAAAATATTTACCTAATTTTATTGAGTAAATTACTAAAACACTAACTTCATTTTATTCAGTAAAATATCAAAATATTTACCTCATTTCATTTAGTAAAATACCAAAATATTTACCTCATTTTATTGAGCAAAATACCTAAATATCTACCTCATTATAGTGAGTTAAATACCAAAATATTTACCTTATATTATTGAGTTAAATACCACAATATTTACCTCATTTATGCAGTAAGATTGCTTAAATATTAAGTATCAAATACATAGGTATGAAATTCGTCCTAAATATATGTATCAATACTAATACATTTATTTTGTTATGGAGAAGGAAGCCAAGTTACATTTCGCTTCAGCTTTTTTTGGCTTACGATATTACTTTTGTGACATCTAGACCACCCCAAGGCAACTGCCTCAGGGTGGTCAGTGGTGGTTATATCTACACTACGGTTTAAAAAAGATCAGTTTTATATGTATTGTCTAACGATACAAAAACTTAAAATACTTAGACATGTCGTTTTTCGGCATTCTACATATAAGGCGCCGTGGCTTAGCTGGTTAAAGCGCCTGTCTAGTAAACAGGAGATCGTGAGTTCGAATCTCACCGGGGCCTCTACATCAACGGTATCTAAGCTTTTTATAGAATGTTTTCATAGAATTATTTAACAATTTTTAACCCGTTATTTAACAATTTTAAATATTTTTTATAACAAAGTATTTACTCTTCGCTTCCATATGTGATTAGTACAACAGTGAGTTATAATTTATTCATACAATCTTATATATGTATGTGTGCGCACATGTCTCTATGAGCTTGTGTATATTTATTAATAATATTATGTGTAAGGGGTTCCGAACTCTACTTTCTAATGAAGGTCGACGAAGTTTAGTCGCCGAAAGTTAGTGGCCAACGTTTAGCTTATACATCACCAACAATCTCCCGTCCACTGCTAGACATGGCCCCTCCAATGGCACGCCACTGATCTCGATCTTCAGCTCTTCGAATCCAACCACTGCCAGCCACTTTGCGTATATCGTCACTCCACCTAGCTGGAGGGCGTCCTACACTACGTTTGGCAAGTCGCGGTCTCCACTCCAGAAATGAGGCGATCCGACATAGAACCAAAGTTATCGACATAGCCCAAAGGATTAGTAAGCTGAAGTGGCAGCGGGCTGGTCACATCTGTCGCAGAACCGATAGCCGCTGGAGCAGACGTGTTCTGGACTGGAGACCGCAACTTGGCATTTCATACATCATGTTAATATAACAACAATATATTATACATACACTGGTGTAGGAACTTTACTGTCTGCCATTTTAGATATTGGCTGGATGGGTGGCACATCATCTTTGTCTTCATCTTCGTCACTGCTTCCAAAAGGATTAGTACTAACTTTTCTTTGAGGAACTTTTTTCTCATCTGCCTAAAATAATGAGGTAGTGTAAGCAATACGTAATAAAAATCAATTTTTAATTAATTTACGTAAGTAAATAAAAACCAAAACTAGTTAAGGCACTCACTACAGTATTTTCTTCATCATCTGAAAATGGATTTAGGTGATCAGGATATTCCGTGTCTTTCTTTATTTTAATATCATTGTTCAGAATTTTGGTTTTAATCTCGCCTGAAGAAATATTTTTTTTCCTGCGTGGTGGAACACTTATGCTAATCTCTTGTTCCTGTTGAACTGTATTGCTGGTATTGCTTATGTCTAATGAACAGTTGCCATCTAAATGTAAAGAATTATTTTGTGCTAATCTACTATCATCAGTTATATTACACTTTTCATTTACTGAATCATTCGAAATGCTAGCTTTTGTGATTGGTTTAAGATGATTATCTTCAGGAATTTGTTCTTTAGTATCTAATATATCATTATTTGATTTCATATCTATTTCCGTTTTATTATCTGCTACATCATCACACAATTGAGTTTGTAAAAAATTTAACTTTTCAATATTAGTTACGTATGCTTTTTCTGGTGAATTTTTATATAAATACGCTTCATTTTCTGGTACAGGATCATTTTTTTCTGATATTTGAGGTTTTGATTTGATATCTACATCCATAGATTTTATTAAAGCTTTGTCAGTATGTTGATTCTCAGTTACTTGTAAACTGCTAATATTATTACTACTGTTTAAATTAAGACTACTAATTTTCTCCTCAATCATTGAATCTCTTTCTATATTTTTTTCGAACATATTTATTTTCTCTGAAAAAGAAATTGGCATTTGAAACTTTTCCTGTTGCATTGTACTTTTGATTGACCAAACAATAACTAAATATCATTGAATAAAAATAATATCCATATTATGGTTAACAATAAAACATTAATATTTAACATACATTGGTTGCTGAAAATAATTGATTTTTTTTTAGTCCATAATTACGTAAAACTAACAAGAGAAAAATTTTTTGGAAATACAAAAAGAAACAGAAATGTTCAGAAACATGCACATGGCATACAGAAATAAGAGATACATACTGCATAACACAAATTCTTACCTAAAATTGACAAAGGCCTGGATTTTAGTTTTGTATTAACTGGTTCTTCCTTTGTTGTTGGACTGCTATCACAAACATCATTGTTAAATGCAAGCATTCCAACTTGATCATTGTTATTAAGAAATTTTGGTATACTTTTCTCATTTTTGCAGGTATCACATATAAATTCAAATAATTCATCGGCTGTGAAATTCTTTGGGTTTAAGTGCCCTTCACATTTTTTACATCGGAAGCATCTTCGGTGATACAGTTTTTGTGATACAATCAGCCTCTGAGCTAGATAGACGGGCAGTCCACAAGCAGCACATTTGTCCAAATTAACTTTTCCAAACTTTATTGGTGTCTACAAGAGTTGATGAGACATATAGATAGAATCAGAAATAAAAGAAAAATAGTGGACAACATAAAACATCACAAAAGAGCAGTGCTAAATGCAGCATGCAACAAACAGTGCTTACAACTGTATAGAATAATTTTTTAGTTGATACTCACTGATGCTTGAGTAGAGGATGATGAAGCCGCCACCTTAGATTCATTATCAGAAGCTTTTGTGTTGACTGCAAAATTACAAATACGGCTAAAGCTAGCTAAAACCAATCATAACAATATCACTACTTAGATCCAATTTGAAACTCCACTTGACCTGCCTTTTTGATCTAGGACCTACAGACATAAAGGCTGCTCAAGATATCCCAGATTGGATTCATAGTCAGGCAAAAAAGCCGGTTGTCTAATTGAAGTCTCCTGTGCTAGATGTGAATATGCATTTGGGCCACATATACAACAACATGGAATAGGATGACCCCTATTCCATGACACTTATAATATAATTAGTTAAATTTAGTAACATTGCATTCTACTGCTTACCCAAAAGGTTGGGGTCAATAGGAACATAATGTAAAGAAAAAATTTATTTAAAACAAGATTGTATAGGTACTTTCTCGTTGAGTGTGCTACATCCTAAACTGCATATCACTTTCCATCAGGTGAAATTGCAGCCAAATGCGAGCCTATTTCTACATGAAAGTAACGACTGGAAAACATTATTAGTTGGTTATAAATAATGTAATTACATTATATCAATGAAATCATTACAGTTAGTGATGACTTCATAAAAATAATATATAAATGAACAGGACATGACATGATAGTTCTGTCTAATTAGTTTTGAGCATAATATAAACAGGAACATGACTTAAAACTACCTGTATGGCCTAGCCGCTGATAAAACTGTGATAAGTATGTTAATACTGATAACCGATCAGGCACTTCATTTTCTACCATGTCCTCAGGATCAAGCAATGCAGGTATTCCCAAATGTTTCTCAGCAAGGCTGTATGCTATTTGATTGTTTTCATAAATATTTTCTGGCTTCAATTTTGATATATCTCTGAAATTCCAATAAGCATAATTAATTTTGGAATATTATAAAAAATATAATTATGTGTCATCTATTTACATAGAATATAGTAGTATTAGAATACAGAAGTATTATAGAAGTGTTAGTAATAAAATACTATAGTTTCGGAACTTACATCAAATCTGGTCTGAAATGATGAACTAAAGCACAAAAAGCTATTCCATTTCTCCAAGACGTAGTCATGTTGTCTATTTGCACATTAGGACAGTCTTTCACCAAACGCTTACACCATAACTCCAAAGCTTTAGTTCCTTTTACTTCAGACATTTTTCATATAATACAATGTACAGGCTTTTCAGAGAATATATCATATTTTCAAGTGAGCCATTATAAACTTTAAATGTAAGTTATAAGTTTAAATCATATTGATCAATATGCACGTTTAATATAATAAGTTACTCAAACAAATGCAGTGATTTTTCTGTGATTTAATGGAAAGTATTGTTAAACATTGCTGTGAATGCATTTGTCAAAATAAAGTTGGTTCAGTAGGTACCAGGTACTTGGTTGATACTTGATGTTCTTTGGGTTGGCTGGGTTGGCATTTTGGCAAGGAATTTGCACAGATAAAGAAGATTTGGTATTAGTAAAATACAGACATAAAAATACGTGTAATGTAACAATTCTTTATTTCTTTTATAACTTCAATTAAACGTTTAAGTAACAAAATTGTCATATTTATATGTTTAAGGTATAAAACAAGCACAAACCCTCTTGATTCTTACTTTGGGATCAGACGGCCGTGTGTAGAAATGTCCCAAGATATTAAATTATTTCATTATGTAAAATCATTGCCATATTATTTATTACTATTATTTTCATTGAGATTTGTGGCGTACTCATAGGTCACCCAAAACTATATCAGGCGTTAATTCTGTACTGCTGTAAGATAAATTATTAAAATAAACTTTACTCTGTTTTTCTATCAAAGAATACCAAATACATTTCTTTCAGTCTGTTTAATTTAACTCAGAATTTAGCTTGGTTTCAAATTATTAATGTAATGATTAAAGTATCCTGTATTTTTCTTTATGAACTGAAATGAAAATAATTTTAAAACTGAAAGTGAAATTACGATAAGATAATATGAACCGTAATTACTTCCATCTATTTACAGTGACGGATGTTATCGGATATTGATATAAAAATGAGGACCATATATATATTTCATACATTTTAGTAATTTGTATTAAAATAATTCGAAAGCAAGCACGTATCTACTGGACAAAAGGATGTCTGCGATACATGATGCATTCAGTTTAATAAATTAGCTATTCTTAACATTGCCCATTTTGGTTTAGTTAATAATAAAAGGTCATATTGATTAAATAAAGTTTTATTATAATAAACATTGTATGGAAAGTTATCATTATTATATGGTCACAGGCGGTTTATCATAAAATTATGATTTTTATAGATGTATCTAATGATGGATTCCGCGGACACAACGGAACTTGTACTTCAAGTACATATAAATTAGATAAGGATTGGACGACATATTCCCAAAGAATCGGGTTTGTATCCTATAGGGCATTGATTTGGAACGTTGATTATATTACGATTATATATATCTTCGGATATTATAATTGCGTCCATTTCATTGACGTCTGTATCCGTTTGCCTTCTGTCTCTATTTTCCAATATTCTGAAAAATAAATCTTACTTATTTATCGATAAATTTGACAATCATTATAAGTTTACGTTAAATGAGTTTAATGTTAATTATTCTAGATCAAAATAGTCAAATTGATGTTTTCTTGAACACGGTCGTAATTAAGAACAATAATAATTTTATCATAGAATGATGTTTTGTGTTTCTCGCTCACGATCAAGAAGTAACTTTGTATACATAATAATAATAATAAAAAAAATGGATGGCGTTTGTGATGTAATTATAAAATTGCTTGTAAAAAGGCTCAATTAATACAGTTTATAAAGTATATTAACCATTTCACTTTAATATGAATCACTTTCAAAACTATTTATCTCTTAGAGAAATATTAAGAAAGTTATCTTACAATAGAGTATTACAATTCGGTTCTATCATAATTTATAATAATATAGCAACACTAAAATGGCTACTAGCGCCACAACTACACGCATATGTGTATCAGTGTTTAGAGTACATTTCGCTACAGCGGATTATATATTATTAAATATTACATATTATTGAGTAATTCTATGCACCTACTTATAACTGCAGTAAAAAAAAATACATTTTTAATTTATCGTTGTGTTGTGAATTTAGGATTATTTACAATTAAGAAGGTAGGAAGAGGAATGTAGCACACTCCCATGTTTACCAGTTACGTTTACGTTCCATGGAATAGGCGGTGAGCCTATTGCAATACATCGGGTACAGATCCAAACTCCGAATCACTAATAGAAATTCTAAATTAGAAAAATCCAATAGTACCCGACTCGGGATTTAAGCCGAGGACCTCCCGATCGGCAGTCGCGTATGCAACCACTCGACCAATGAGGCAGTCGTTATTATTTTTGTAATTGTTTACAGACTTACGATTCATCAATTGTTTTCGGAAGCGGAGTAGTAGGTTTGAAGAAACTCCATACATCGCGGCATACCCCATTAATTAACTGCTGTCCTGGGGGGCAATTACTGGGTACTGTCACAATATTTCTGTTCGATAATAATGGAACTCTAAAAAATCATAGTATCATTTATATTACATCAATATGTCATGTATTTATGATTGAATATTACTTAGATTATAGAGTATTTCATATTAATTATGAATTAGGAAAAGAAACGTAACTTCACGCCTGTAATCTCCGAAGAGGTAGGCAGAAGAATGCAGAACACTCCCACGTTTCACCAGTTACGTTTGAGTCCCGTGGAATAGGTGGTGAGCCTATTGCCATGCATCGGGCACATATCCAGACTCCGAACCACTACTAGAAAAATTTTCTGTCCTGTTTGAAGTTACCACTAAAAATACTACAAGGAGTGAAATAACACAAGCAAATACAGTTAGCGCCGCGCGTGTCAACAGTTAATTATTCAGCGGCGGCCATTGCGATGTAAATTGAGTTGTTCCGCACATGTTGCGCCGCTGGTTGTTTATTAGTAACAAAAAAGTGCTAATTTTCTGTTTACACTCTCTATGAGTTCTATGCTCTCGTGTGTGATGAAATTTTGAAATTGCAAATATATTTTTGCGAATTTTATTTTTTGGAACGCGTATCATAATTTTATTTGTATTTTTTTTAAAAGAAATTTGTAAATTTTTTTTTGGAACGCGTATTTAAATTTTTTCTATTGTTTTTTTTTACTTTATAACGCTTATTTAATCTATAATTATATCGTAATTCTAAATCCAGACAATGACTAAATACTCATAATCCGGACACAGAACATGGATAGGAAAGTGGAAATTATCTTGCGTGAGAATTGAACATCCAATCACCGCCTCTGTAGTGAGTTTCCCTAATCATTGTGCCAATGGAACGTACCGTAAATTTGGGGCAAATTGGTAACAAACCGCGCCATAAAATATTGGTACAAATATGACAAGCTGTATGAAATTTTTAATTAACATAATGACGCCCACAGTTTTTTACGATCTAATTAACACAAAGAGCTAACTTTTGACGACGCATTAAAATTCAATGAATTCAATACATTTCATAACATTACTCGTATTGCTTACATAATAATAGTCGACCCATTATAATTCCACTGTTGGAATATTATGGGTCTCCTCTCATGTTGAGATTGATATTCGTTACATATTTAAGTAATATAGCAATATGATAGTAAGTTTAAAGTTAAGTTTAAGAATGTGATTATTGTAACTATTTTCTACACCCTACAAATCCGGGAACATAACTTTTTCGAGCATTATTTACCCATCAGCACAGGACCATTTACATTTATAAACATACATATTTAAACTCAAACTTACGCTATGTATTCTAAGAATTATTTAAACTTAAACTTTTGTTATGTATCGTGAGAATTATTTAAAGTTATAGAATTACCAACTTTATCCTGTAATCAAAACTCTCTATCCAACTTTATTAGAGAACAAAATAGGGATATCAACTAATTAAGAGGAACAAAATACAATTATTTCGCGAAGTATACTGTCACGGTTGCTTTCTTAGGAGCAAGTATAATCACTATAATGAAACACGACAAAATGTTTTAGCGTGATTAAAGGGGCGGGAGTGAAACTTTCTGTTCGACACTAAACTTAATTTTATTATATTATACTACATTAACATTACATTTTGTACGATAGGATTATCGTAGGACTATGGCCTTAACCCTGTCATTATGAAAGGAGATCCGTATACCGACAGTGGAATGATAAATGGGTTGATTTTTTTTTCATTATTACAATTATAAATTATTATCATTCATAATAATTATTAGATAAGACGTGCTACTTTTATATTCGTCACCCTCCCCATACACGCACGCTGGTTTCAAAGAATTCTGACTGCCCCATGAGCCAATATTAAAATAAAAGCCAATGAAATAAAGGAACAATAAAAATATAAAAACTGCTCTGTAATTGCCGATACGTTCAAACGATAACCGAATGAAAGATGGACTTATGTGGTTAACGTTCGCTAGAACGAGAAACTAGATCCCTCCAGTTCTAGATTGGCCCTTACTCAACACAATACCCGCTTAATATTCGAGAAACGTTAAAACATTTTTGGTGTAATTATGAACGAAAGTGATTTCGTGTCTTGAATTATTTTCGCACTTGGGAAAAGTATGACAGGGGATTCTAATACTTACGGCTCGCTCTGCGAAGTACCGTTTTATCTGCAAGTACGAGTATATCTATAATAATAGTATCTATATATTAATACGTGATGCCAAAACTTTGGCCCCTTTTTACGAAAATTGCGCGGACGCAGGAGCATAAAATTTGGCACACAGGAGAAGTGCAGAACGTTAATATTTTTCAATAATAATGCTTATAAAGTACATTAAATCAATAAATAAAACATTACCCACACTACCATGCATTTC
>DWDT01002345.1:0-13897 GCA_018245595.1 Microceris scylla | reverse complement strand
AACATTTTTTATAATACACAAAATAGGCCTGTGTGCATGAAAATTGTGAAAAACTTAAAAGAAACACATCAAGTCTTGGAGGGTAGATATATACTCCGTATGGGCCCATGGTGCGATAAAACAGTGTCCCTTGCACTTTGTACCTGCTATTTGCAAGGGAGGGTTACACAACTAACACATGCGCGTTATAATGGTTCAATTCCGTCACGAAAACCATTTGCATTTTTGTGAACATAAACATTTCTAAAGTTAAGAACTAATAAGTTAAGAACTATTAATTATTATATAACACGCCAGATCCCTTACGAAGCAGGCAGAAAGGCAGTATAACTAGTGAAGCAATAAATGAATACAACCCTTTTTATTAGTACAGAAATAAATTGAGTCATTCTCGGCCGATTAATTCCAAATTAGGTAGAGTTGGTACTATGGTCACCAAACTGTTGATGAGCTAAGTATATTATATAGATTTTTTTACCTACACAGACTTATAATTTATATTTATCACACAAATATTTAGCACTGCTGAGAATCGGATCCACAATCCTCGGCAACCATCAAATTCGTTGACCACTTGGGCCAGTCAAATAATATTCAATTGAAGGTCATTCCTGATACTGATAAAACATTACTGAAGTAACTAATATCATCCATTTTGCAGGAATCGAAATCGATTATTATAGGAGTCAATGGGCAGCAGTGACCACTGCTGACTATTATTTGCTAGTTTGTTACTAACTTCACACAAAAATAGGTTTGTTACTGTTTTTATTTATATTTTCATTATGCTCGGTAGACGTGCAGGCGTTTAAAATTGTCAACCCTACATCTTGTTCTGTAAATACTTAGTTTTTCTTATCTGTTATAATGACGATGACATAATTATGATGATGACTTATGTATGATGTTTAACATGCGTATATACTTCAGTAAAATTATGATAAGAAAAAACAGATGAACAATTTTTGAAATGTGCTGAGGCGCTTAATATGTCATGAATCTCATACATACATATGTAGATACACACAAAGGACTTAGTATTATATATAAAACCAATAACTAAATTAATTATTTCAAAAATAATGACGTTAGTTCATGAAAATATTTAAGTACATGGTTTTTAAAAAAACTTAGCAACAAAAATAATACCAAATATTTAAAATTGTAATGAAAGATGATAAAAATTTTGTGAACTAAGGTATATTCCTGACTATTAATGACATGTAAATCGGTAGCATCCACGCTTTCCACCAGAACCGATTGCTTTGTTTACAACTCTACTACAAGATAATAAAACTATACAACAAGAATAAAGAAAAACAATAAAACACCTCTACACCACGCGCTCTACATGTCACTAGATTGCTCCGATAAAACGACTGTTTTCTGACAATCGGAGTTCATACATGAACCGTAATAAAAAGAAGCGGCTTTGTATCGGTGCGGTGCGAATTCGCCCGGGAGTGTTGCAACCTGAAACTTTAATATGCTGAGCCGATTTATTGGAATCCACGGCCGGGCTGTTCCGTGCAACTGGCAATATTAGTCTAAGAATCACACAAGAATATATTATATCACATTGCATTTTCGTTTAGAACGGTGAAAATTTCACCTCTGCCTGTCGCTAGTGTTAATCATTTCCATTCTAAGAGGAGACCCGAGTCGAACAATAAAACAATTTTTTGGATAATGATGATAACTTCAAAAATATAATCATTTTATTGTTAGTCTTACAAAGAAACAAAAATATTTAATTTTCTCGTGCTTTCACCAAAGATTTATTAGGCTTAAATAAGTAACTATATAACTTTATTAGTTTTAAAAATTCAAAATTCCTTTATGCACATCAAAACGATATCGATTTATAATTGAAATGTATTAATAATTGCGAATTTCCATTACATAAACGTTGATGATGTAAATAAATAAATTACTACTCTAAATAGTCTATTACTATACTTAATAAACTAGTTAAATGAAATAATTATAATAAAAACTACACTTCATTTTGATAAAAAAAAATTGTTTCGCGCGCAATTTTTCAAGTACTATTCTCGACAAGCCACGATTGTAAACAGCCGAGTACGCTTCCGCGCTGCGAGAGAATGACGGCATAAAAAGGATCCGATTTTATTATTCGCACGGAATCGACCTGAAATATTTGTTTTACGTCCCTTTAATGTTATTACACGTTTTACACAGCAGAATGGGCGCTGTGACGTAATATTTAGTTGTAGTACATTTTTAAAGTGCTCTACAACATTTGCGGCCAGTTCGGCCTCCGTGGAATTTTATAGTGGTCGAAATTCGTCTGGAATTCTCAGTGTATGTGCTAGCAGGATACGTGCTAGTTGTAAAATAAAATGGACATAGGCAGTTAAAGTTAATATTGCAGTTGTAATGTTAGCATTCGCAATTGTCCTTTTGCTGTCCGCGACGGCCGCGCTGGCCGGTGCGCAAGAGGTATTTTATTTTTGTTTTATTCCATTAAACTCGTTTTGCTGTACTTATAAAGGTGTATTACACATAGACGTATTGGTTATGGACCAGTAAACGAGCTGTCCAACTTCAATCTTTTTGATTCCCAGGGTTTTCGAATTATGTTTTACAATAACAATTCATTAAGCCGGATGAATTTCAACTTGGCAAACGTAGTGTAGGACGCCCTCCAGCTAGGTGGAGTGACGAAATACGTAAAGTGGCTGGCAGTGGTTGGATGCGAAGATCTGAAAATCGAGTTCAGTGGCGTGCCATTGGAGAGGCCTATGTCCAGCCACTGCTGGGAGATGCCACGAGAATAGGCTGATGATGATGATGAATTTCAAAAACAATTCATAAAATCCAAATCTACCATTTCATTCATAAAACAATATTCTACGCTTCATCTGCCACTCAACAAGACTAATGAATATTATTTATGAATATCTTAAGGGAAAAAAAACATTATTTTATTACCTACATATTTTGTTCAAACATATTCTACAAAAACAAACAAACGTCAAGGAATGTCGTGTCTCACTAACGCCCACATTAAAATACCGTATCATTTTCCACCATACACTACCTTAATGGAAATATTCAAATTTCGAATACCAGTTAAGCCCACAATTCCCTGTCAGCGTCCAACGTGACTGGCTGAGCCCAGCACCTGTTCAGTGTCGATAAGACATGCAATACATTAGCAAATACAAGAATTAATCTGCCACGTCAAAAACGTTTAATTAATTTCAGCTAATAATTCAGTGTAACAATTATAATGATGTAAATATATTAATAATATTATTGAATATCAAATAACTGTAATAATAATAATAATTGCTTATTAAATAAATGCAATAAGCTGGATCAATAATTAAGTACAAAAATGGAAAGCCTTAAATATTTTACTATTAAATATATTTATGTACAAAATATTTGCAAAAAATTAATAAATATCCGTAGTTCGTAGAATAATTCTTTGTATCCTGTTCCGATTATAAAGAGAATTTTGCCCCGTTGTATGATACAATTACTGATACTATCGCTTCAGTATACGTGCTGTCGGTATCGGTGACAAGTTACGAAGTAACAATACCGTTGATACCGTATTAATTAACAATAAAATAAATAATTGACAATAAGGTACAGTCCCACTCGTGTTGTACCTTCCCGTCCCCGCAGCTAATGCATCAAGGAAGGAATGCGTCAACAGAGAGTAAAAAAAATATTAGCATTGCAGAAGTATTTTCAAGAGAATCGGCGATTAGCGAAAGCGATAGTGGAGGCTCTACAGGACACCACCTTTGATAAGGAACTGCTGTTCGATCTGAAGAAGGAGAACCAAGTGTATCTTAACAGGACCACGTCGCTAATTGTCAAGTACATTGTTAAAAGGTAGGTTTTTGAAAGCTAACTTCCTCTTTCGATATGTAAAAATGCCGGGTGCATGTTTACTTATAACTTGATCCTGAATGTAGTCATATTCGAACCATTAAGCCTATAGGCCTCCAATAAGCGTAACTAGTACTCAAAATAAACCCAATTTGCTGTATCATGTAGCTGTTCCTACCATTTAGACTTAACTTATACAAAATTTTAACACGACCAAGTTGCTTTACTTATCAGCAATTAATTTTAGAATGAGTCCAAGGTTTGAGAAATAATAAGAAAAAAGTTCCTCAAAAAAATCTTCCGCTGTGTTCTTACGCGATATGCGAAAGTTTATTGAATCTATTAATGAAATGAAGTTTTTCTCTTGTAGGGAGGTCGATAACTACCGGTCGCGGAGAACTGACGCAATCAGCCGAAGAATTTACTCGTCTCTCATTATGAAACTTATCGATATTGCAAAAGTGAGTAAAGATCTATAAGATAATAGCACCATCATATATTCGCTGGTTGTTGCCCTGTATACAGTCTTAGCGATAACTTTATTTAGTTATGTTACGGTCCCAAAGATTTCGTAGGTATGTAGGTACACATTTTGTGTTTTAAAGTCTGGAACCCATAGCAAATTCAGCTAGAGTAAAAGCTAAGTTGTAGAAAGTGCAGTCAGAATAAGTCAGCAAACCACAATACAAAATGTGGAGTAATACGATAGAAGGATGGGAGAAACACAAAAACAATAGATGGTTAGTACTGCGTTGTAAATCATATTATTCTCTTAGGACCAACCCCGCAACAGCACGTCTGCTAAGCGCATCGATACCGCGCACCGCTTCTACATGTCAGTCGAAAGCCGCGACATGCACGACAAAATGGCCGACAATCAGGTGTTCCACGCTTGCGCACGTCTCTACGACATCATGTATACGGTCTGCAATTTGTTTTGTTCACGTTATATGTCTATTCTATTATTTATCCAAAGTAAACGTATATTTGTGGCAAAAGCTGATCCAGTCGTTCACTTACCAGTTAATCTGGTGACCTTTGTAACGAATTTCGACTTAAGTATCTAATTTTAGGTACCAAGGATCCTAGCCCAGTTAGAGCCTCTAGATGATTTAACTCCAAAAAGGCTTGTACGCCAACTGCAAGAGATGGAAATTAAGCCGGTGCATCTTGGTGTCGCTTTATTAATACAAGTAAGTGGAAAAGAATATTATGACTGGAAATTTCTTACGTCTCACTTTAAACCATCTTGAGGTCTGTTCATCTGTCGGTCCAAATGTTTTTTATTGTCATATCGATCACCCCCTGTGTATCTGAGAATCTTCACCGGAACAATGACATGGAATGAACCCAAGGTCTTCTAAATAAATGGGCAAACAGTCCTGTCCAACAACAACTATAGAATGGTACACACAGCTGAAAGCAAATCCATAGTATATGTTTCAGTATCATCTTCGCAATACTGTGAACTACGCGATTCGATCAAATGCCATTGAAGTACTGTCTACGAAGCCGGAAGCCGTAGGTTCTGAAGTGATTGGAACTTTAAAAGAACTGGCGGCACATCTGTTACCCGTAGCTGAGCTAATAGACGTCCATTTAGCTCACTACAGCCCTGCTTTCAAGGACACCTGCCCGGCCACGTGGCTTGGCATTGTGAATAATAAAAAACCATAATATTATAAAGAGTTTTTTTCTTCAGCAAAGTTTTACTAGGTTTTTCAATCTTGAAATGCCTATTAGTAACATGTACTCTGCATTAGTAGGGTGGTAACTGATTATGAGTAATACTCCGAGTAGAATTATCAATTAACTATGAGTAGGATTTAAATTTCTGAAGGTACTGGTCAATTTACCGCTGTTTTGAGATAAGTAATGAATTTAACTCAAGTAAAAGTACTAGTAGAATTACCATCAGACTAAATAAGACTCTAGTTTTATGAGATACTAGTAAATTTATCGCTGTTTTAAAATAAGAAACATTCTATTGATCACTCAAGAAGGATAGTAGACATATCGTTTGCATTTTGCAGGGCTTCCCTCTTAACCTAAGCGATTTTCTCGGTCACTTGCCTGACTAATGAACCGACGCAATATACCAACTGTTAATCCTGTAAATGTCGGTATATGTTGAATATTATGTAACTTTAATCCTGCCGCGTAATAGCAGTTGAGTGTTATTTTGTCTGAGCAATATATAGAAATGATTTAAGGGGCAGTGGAAATAAAAAGGAATAAAGTTCAATTGGTTGGTCGGAAAGAACTGAAGATCGAGCTCAGTGTCCAGCAGTGTACAATGACGAGCCGAAAATGATGATGATAACAATGAAGAAGATGAAGACTATGTTAATCTAATGGTTAGTGGTGCATAGCGCCACAGACTGCTGGCTCAGAGGTTGTGGGTTCGAAGCCTACTCAAGACAAACATTTGTATAACGAGCAAGAAAATCAGTTTTGAGTGTAAAATTATTACTGTACATATATATGTACCTATGTACATATAAAAATTTATATATATATGATGGATAAGCTGACTGTTCACCTGCTACTCTGCCTCGTGACTTACATAAGAAAATAAACTAATAATTACTAACTTTAAAGTAAACCTGGTGCGGGAAAAAATGTCACACCTGCATGTCTCCCAAAACGTAAACAGAAAAGTGATAAACTGCCACGATTTACCAGTTACATAGTACGTCAAATGTAATAGGACATTAAAATACGTTAACGACGAACAACAAAACGTACCAATCAAATACGACACGGGTAATAGTTTACTGACACGTACATCATCCGGTCACTGCGCACCACGGGTCTATTTTTATCACACAACCAGAATTTATTGGGCATACCGCTCATACAACTACAGCATACTGTTACCGTTGATGTGATAATCCACGGGGCCATTGCTCTAGCGATTGACTAAACTGATCTGTCGAGATTACCTGATTGTTCAAAACTGCTTGTATAGTCATTAGTTGTATATTTGCAACCCTGTTGTGTAACTGTGGAATTAGGTATAACTCTAAGGTCACCACATTATCTATTTAATCTAGGTACTACCTTAAATATATCTTATCACTATTCTATCTTTGACCTCGAATTTATACCACGAGCTCAAAATTTGATTTCTTTCTAATGAATGAATGGTGTTTAAGCGTTAATTGGCATACTCTATATACATACATGTATATCATACATACATACTGTATGATATACATGTATGTATATAGAGTACGCCAATATACTTGTATATTGACGCAGCTTAATGGAAACATCTTTATCTCAATGTGTGGCATTCAGAAATTGTAACGTATCACATAAAATTGAAAAGCAATTGATTTTTTGCTTCTACACGTACCGGAATCAAAAACACAGATTCGGAGCAATGTTTTGTTTTTAACTGGCTTTTTGTTTAACCCGAGATCGAACTTGAAACTATTGGTGTCTGCATACTGTGACTGAAGTAATAAAAACCAACGATGACTAAGCAAAAAAAAAGAAACACCTCTTTTTTAATAACAATAGGCTGGCGTTTGATCACAATCTCTCTGAAGGAAAGCGGGAGTCTAAGAGGTGGCACGCTTCCCCAGTGAGTGCCATATCTTCGTGGCCGTACATACAATTATAATCGACGCGCGTGCGCATACATTGTACGATTTACGAGCTACAGTTTATTGCTTTGCCTATTTTTATGCGGCGTTTTATATTGCATAAAACTGTATGATATTTCTACACCATCGATGTTTGATAAGCAAATTGTTTGGAAAATATTCTAAACAAACAACATTTTTAACGTTTTGTTTTCAACTACTGATTACACTAAAGTTTACTGTGTAATAGAATTAATATGCCAGGTACAAATATAGACTCCAAGCAGTAGCTTGTAGCAACACTAGCGGTAGTAGTTATTAGGAATTCTAAGTTAAAATAAAACAGAAACTTAGAAAAATCCATTTTTAGAAAAATCCATGTTTAGAAAAATCCAGGAATCGAACCCAGAAACTCAGTCACACTTGCAACCACTCGACCAAGGAGTCTGTAATAATTATAAAGACATATCATGGGAATAGAAATCATACGATACATTCAAGAAAACAAGATGCCTTTTGTCGACACAAACAAAACATTGAATTTTACAATCCCCCAACATTATTAGTATTTCTCGTATTTTCTTTGTAACCATTTCTTTTTTCTTTCATTCGTATATTTATACAGTTCGGGAGAATGACAACAAACGTCTTTAACTTAGAAGTTCTTTATTCTATTTTTATATTAATTTTTTCAAAGCCTCTTTGAACAGTTCTTAGGATTAACCAGCAAACGGGGAATGAAAAAGAAAATCATAAAAGTTAATCAACCTTTTTTTAATGCTTCATTAAACATCTCAGCGCTTTTATAAACGCGTCTTGCCATTATAATGTAAGTTTCTTAAGAATATTGTCTTTGTACATATTTTCTTTAGAGCGTTTTACAAGTAAACCAAATATTCATATGTATATGCACCCCTTTGGTATAGGTCATAGTTTTACGCTTTGTTTTCTATTTCTAAGTAGTAGTTAAAAAGTAATAATGGATTTACGCAGCAACGGCGGTATTTCAAAAATCTTGTTAACTTTTTACTAAACTGTCACAGATATTAACTAAAGTTGACTTGTTGTATTTAAAGTTACTTAGTAACTTCTCAACAGGTATTAAACCTACCAAGACAAAAACATACCGATATTGTCTATGGATACCAGCGATAAGAGTTGCTAAGGAATTACCAGTACATTAATGCTTAATTCCTATAAGTCAGAGTCAAGGCGATGCCTCGTGACATATAATTTCACGTTAATATCATAATTAGGTCTTTCAATTTAAATACAAATTCTTTCTTTCTTTCATTCAGGTCTTTTAATTAAAATACAAATTTATATGAATTAACAATGCAGAGGTAGAAAAATGCTATTAAAGTGGAAGTCACGTATATCTTCGACTCTGCTCAGACTGCTGCAGTGATTTGACCCTAGAAAAAAGGTTCGCGCCCCTACCTGCTTTCCTTCATCAGATTTATTACAATAACCAACCGATTAATATAATTATGATATGTCTATTTTTTCCTATTATCATTTGCAGATTAAATGTAGCCTCAATTATAGGTTACAGTGGCATGCATCTGCAAGATACTCGTGAATATTATTATGGACGCGGCCTAATCGAATCTCTTATCTCACAACTGCGTCTAATTATTATTCATGAGTATAAAGATAAGATTGTCTTTATAAAAAGAGCCCTATTTATATTAAAGTAAAGGTTCGTCCACATAATCATTAGGCAGTGTCCCCACAGAAGTACTCTATTATGAAGCTAATACAAATCTACTGGCTTGTAAAATAAATACTTTGAAGTTAAAAATATTAAACTGAATCGGTTAATTAGGTGTATACAATCGCACATGTAAAATAGTTTTGTTTTTAATATTAATTATGATAATACTATTTTTTCCTGATTAAGTGGGAAAAGTATATTAGAGGTTCTTTAATTAGAGACGTGATATAATACAATGCACAGTTTTCATGCTCGTAACGTACCTAATATCACGCCTGTAATCGCCGAAGAGATAAGCAGACAAGTGTCGTAAACTCCCAGTAGCTCGTATTTACACGAATTACACCTTTTGCGAATGTGTATCACGGACTTTACACGCGGACGGACTTTAGCGAGTAAACGTAGAGTACACAGGCCCTAATTCCTTCCAATCTTACAACACAACGGAGCGCGGAGTACGTAGCGCTCCAGCGTGGTCTTTGGAAGCGTGCCTCAATAAGACGCTCGCAATAAGACAATAATAGGCTGTACCCTTACTCTATAGCTTTATTATCGAAACGGAGCCAGACCGCCGCTTTGCCAAATTAATAAATCCTATGTCTTTATATGACTGCAAACGCTAATAACATTTTTTTATCATCTTGCAACGATGCGCGTAAGGCAGCTTTCTCTGTTGGCGTCTACACAAGTTTCGTATATTATCGTATGGAACATTTGAAGCGGCAAGTCCTAGGGGTGTGCAAACGAAGCTACGTTCTACGTGACATATAAGACCTAAATTACTAGAATAAGAGAGCGCTAAGAAAACTTTGATTTCGTTGTAACCTGTAAAAATTGATTTCAAATGAAAAATTAAAATTTTATTCAGTTTTTACAGTGGTCATCGAACATACTGCTGATATAAATTTTCTGGATTTAATTTCCGTCCAAAACTAATATTCCCTTAAAATGAAGATACATGGGCTTAGAACTACATATGTCAGTGTGTATTTAGAACATTACATATATATATTTATCAGTCATTAGGCTCCAACATGGACCCTGCTTGTTTTAAATTTAGTCGTCCATGAATAAGTTGTCTCAATAAATTATTAGTATGTTATCTCGCCCCGTAGTCCTATCAACGTCTGATTCATTTATATCACAAATACGAGTATGTAGAGTTTCCGTATTTACATCGTAACAATTATTAACAAAAAAATTACATCTAAAAAAATACAGTATTTTGATAGAGTACATGGCGGTATTTTTTAATATTAGAGCCTATATAACCCAGAAATACAAATACACTTCCATTGAAGCTACGAAACGTAAAATTTCTTTCATCACAAACAACTAATCTATCAGAGGGTATCTTCTGTTTTTCTTCGTAATTCCAAGTCGGCGCTAGGGGAGATAAACGAGTGATAGATAAAATCGTAAAGATATCAACAAAATAACAAGTGGATAGAATATAGTACGAAAACTTCAGTTTCTGTTGGTAACAATATAAAAATAAATTATTCATTGTTTGTACATTATATCAATATACATATATTTTATGTAGAAGCAGGCTCGCGTTTAGTTGCAATCCTAACCTGATGGAAAACGAGTTGCAGCCTAGGATGTACCACGCTCGCCTATTATTATTGTTTATTTTGTATCCTTCCCTAATACTCTCCCTTCTTTCTCCTTCTTTCCCTCTTTATTTTTCTCTAACCTTACTCTACTTAGAGGTATAAAGGCATACTTAGTGCATATGGGCACTTACCATAGGTATATTCCAAAATGTGTTACATTACTGCATCAGTGGTTGTATACATAAATATTGGTGATAGTGGCGTCCCTGCAGGATGCCCACCCAAAGCCACTATTTTTGGTGCACTTTCTGGCTGACACTCGCGCACAAAAATCTCTACACTAATTAACTGATATATGTATAGTATAACCTGGAATTATTCAAGACAAGAACGAATAAGTGTTTTTTAGGCGATCGTGCTACATCGTACGCTATATGTCGCGTTCCATCATATGATATTTTAGACAAACGCGAATCTATTTCTAAAAAGAAAATCTATCATCTACACGGCAAACCACTTCGCCGTTGATACGCTAAAAAGAAAAGAATTAATCGTCATGTAAGGAGTTACAGAGCCACAAACGAGAACGAGAAATTCTGGAGAGGTTTTCTCGTTCTGCTCACTTTTACTTCCGCGTGACAACCCTACCTGTTAAGTAGAGTACCCATGACTCATAACCCTGACTTTAGAATGTGTACACA
Source organism: Microceris scylla (assembly GCA_018245595.1). Classification (NCBI taxonomy): domain Eukaryota; kingdom Metazoa; phylum Arthropoda; class Insecta; order Lepidoptera; family Hesperiidae; genus Microceris; species Microceris scylla. Next base: position 2,457 of record DWDT01002345.1, on the reverse strand, counting down.
TGTGTGTACATGTGTATGTAACAGACAATGATCTAAGTATATCGAGTAATGTTAATAAAAGCATTATATATTATTGTTACATTTTTTTATATTGTCCGACGGTCATCATATTTAAAAATCCCTTGATTACAGTACTGCTGGTCTATGGTCACTCACTGTGCGACGTGTAATTTACGGTAATCCAGAAACATGAACCCCAAAAATAATTAAATAAATAAAAACCTTTATAATCATTTCTCATATAAGTGACGTATTGTCTTTTTAAGAATAAATATCTATAAACATTGTATTCAGTCTTATCCTGAAAGTAGACCTGTATTCAACAGTGGAACAATACAAGGGTTGAAAAGAAAACAAAATAATATATGAGTTTAATAGTTTTCCAGTAACAGTAACAGTTTAACAGTAACTTAAAGTTTGAAAGGCGAAATCCGTAGCGGAGCTGGCAAGCGCCCGCCCGCGGTTTGACGACGAGCCAATCCTCGTCCGCACCAATCGTTAGAAATATGGACGTATCAGAATTTCGTCTTATTTACAGAAAGCGATGCGGAATTCACAAATACAACGAACAAACACAACCCCGAATGCAATAGAGGCGAACTGGCGAAATTGTTACTTTTATTACAAAAGTAAGCTAAAAACTGTTGCAATGTCGTTGGTGTAAGTCAAGATCTCACACAGCGATTATAATAGTTTATGGTTACGGTTCTTGTAATTTGAAAAGATTGTATATGAAATTAACTTGACTGCGTGCCTTCTTGCATACCATTACTAAACATGCATCTCTCACGCAAGTACGGGAATTCAGAACCATTATCTATCACGAATCGAATCTACCACGCCGCTCCAGTACAGGTCAGGCAAAACTATCATTTGTTGAGTATTTCAATTATTAATAAAGTTTCAATATCTTCGTTGCACGTTCCATAAATAGCACCCAAGAACATATTTCCTCCTATCAACATTTCAGTCCCGAGAATATGTAGCCCGTCGTAAACCAGTATCTCCCGCCGTTCGCCCCTATCGAGAGCTGTGACCTGGAAAAACTCACCTATCACCTTCCCATCGATTCCCGCACAATCTTCATTAGGGCGGCTCAACGTGCCGGAATATTATTTAATACCAATTTACTTGGCACTTAAGCCTAAATACCGATGATAAGGAAGCCTGGGGGAGGCCTGACGTAGGTGTTAGTTAAGGCGGGACTATACTTATAGCTGTGTCATGGTGTGATGAGGTTAGCTATATGCCACAAATGCAAGAGCGTCCGTGTAAAATGTGATAAATTTGCCATTATGAGCCAAGTTTTCAGAGTGAATAGGGATTAATAATGATTTTTCAATAAGAAATGTGTCTTCATGAATAATTCTATTAACAGTCTCTATTGGACACGATTCTCGTTTCAGAATGAGTGGAATTAAAGCTATAATGTGCCATTTTGTACCAGAACGAGTTGATAGACTTGATCAACTTTAGAAAACAAAACCGAGAATTCAAAGATGTACCTACAGATTTCTTTATAATCTTTCAATTAAAATAGAACTATTTCATTAATTTGAAGTATAGAAAATCTAGCATAATACCTACATAGATTTACTCTTCTAATAACAGATCAATAGACACTAATATTATTGTATACTGTCATTAAAAATATACTTACAACTACATATATGTGTTAAAATATGTACGTTCATATATGTACATAGTTTTTCTCGGAACAACAACACGCAGGGTGTCCACGAGTCTGAACAACTGTGAAACATTGAACAAAACGTCAACCAAACAATCGTATGTTGTCCACGCGTTATCTATTCACGGGACGGGTGGCCAAACTGTCTCTACTGTCGAGGCTCTCATTGTGAACTCGGTTACGCCATTGTTACACTGTGTACCATGGACTACGGTAACATCAAATGTTGGTTATATTTACATAGATATGTAGGTACATATTTTCTTCATATAAATATATTCATCAAAGCTATCGACATAGCCCAAAGGATTAGCAAGCTAAAGTAACAGTGGGCTAGTCACATCTAGCCCAGAACCGACGCAGCAGCAGCAGCAGCAGCATTTGGAGTAGACGTGCTATGAAGTGGAGACCGCGACTTGGACAAGGTAGCGTAGGACTACCTACAACTAGGTGGAGTGACGGTATACGCAAATTGGCATCTAAATTAGAAAATTTTGTAGTGTTCGACCCGGGAATCGAACTCGGGACCTCCCGAACGGCAGTCGCGCGTGCAACCAAATGTACATTGATGTACTTGTAACATAGATTACATTAAAATTTTAACTCTGCATTTTTTTCTCTATATGAACCTCAACTGTCCCTAATCTTACACTACTCACTATACACCTAACTGAAAAAATGCATTTTTTTTTTTTTTTTTTTTTCAACCCATTAGAATTCCACTGCTGGAATACGGGTCTCCTCTCATATTGAGAGGGTTAAGGCCA
>DWDT01002344.1:0-13897 GCA_018245595.1 Microceris scylla | reverse complement strand
ACCTGCACACCTTAAAATTTATAAAAAAAAAAAAAATATTTTCTAAGGTGTGTGAAGTCTGCCAACCCGCACTTCGCCAGCGTGGCAGACTACGGCCTTAACCGTCTTAATATGAGAGGAGACACCCGTATTCCAACAGTGGAATTGTAATGGGTTGAAAAAAAAAAAAAAAAAAAAAGTACCCGGCGACGGAGTTGTTGTACCACCAGGGCAGGCGCGGCGCGGCGAGGAAGCGGTCGCGCGCGGGCCAGCGCCACGCGCGCCGCCGCGCCGCCGCGTTCTGCACGCACGGCGCCGTCAGGTCCAGCTGCCCGCTGCGCACGCGCACCCACCGTTACTTATTAAGCGATGCTCGAGTACGAACATCACGTCATATGCTCATACATGCTATCTTCTACTTGTGTACAGATAAGGAGTGTAAATAAATGCGTAACCGTACACATCTTGATTAGACCCGTCATATTACAGATGTGCATTTTAAAACATATTGCGATTTTAATAATCCTAATCAGCCTGTTCAAGTCCACTACTAAACATAGGCATTCACCGATTTTAATAAAGAAAACGTAAAATTTTAATTCACCGAACGCAATGAGTGATTGACACAAAGCTAAACACATATCCACTATATATGTACATATGTAGGTACGTCTGAATAACGAGACAACTCCGATTCATTTTAGCGAAAGGACGAATGAATGAAATGTATCATACTAACCAATATATTAATACCGAATGATGTTCCAGCAACTCCTCAATCTTCGGTGACACTTTGCTGAGAAAATCTGATGCTAGATTTCTATACACGGTGCGGTTTACGAAATCGAACCCCAAATCTCCCACGTGAATAGCTTCCCTGACTTCAGGCTTGTCGATGAAACTCATGAACAGTTTCAAGTAGTCGTCATTGTCGTTCAATATGTTGTACATTTCGTTCTGGTAACTGATGTCGCCCAGCTTGGAGAGCAATTCGTTACGAAGCTGAAAAATTAATAAGCCTTTCGGAAAATGAATGTTACAATACAGTTGACTGTGTGAGTTGTTCTGGTCATAGGTTAATTTTAACTACACTAAACGTAACACAAAAAATAACACGCCTGTACTCTTCGTAGAGGTAGGCAGAAGAGTGTACTACACTCCTAGGTTTCACGAGTTATGTTTAAGTCCCACTATGGAATAATGACAGAGTCTATTGCATGCACCAGGCACAAATCCAGACTCTGAGTCACTACTACGACACGGGGATCGAATCCAGAACCTCTGAATCAGCAGTTATACGTGTAACCGCTGAACCAAAATGGCCTTCATTATTTGCACTATCTTATGAAAACCACGCTCGTTTTACCAACACAAGACCAATTTAGGTATTAACAAAATAGATTTAATGAAACCCTCACATCAGCTGCCACTTCGCTCTGTTCGTTCAGCACAGCTTCATTGTACTTGTCCTGTAAAGGCTTGGCTTCGAGCACGCCTTGCTGGTCGATAAGACCCCAGTGGTAGAACACCTCTGTGTAGTCCACCATACTCTCACGGTTTATCACGGGGTTGCCCAAAATTATGCCCTGGAAACAATTCATTGATAACGCTGAAATTAATAAAATTATTAACACTAAACATTTATCACTCTAGTTTTATCCTAGATGTATATGTACATGATTATCGGCGAGCATGAGCGAAGTATTTGTAAAAATATGCTATTATTATGTTACCACACTAGGTTCTTAACGGGTAGGCAGAGCGCCTGAATGAGAAATGTGTATAGAGCTCTATATCCTTTACAGACCCCAACATGATTCTATATTCATTATCTTCTTCATATACGCATGTGTTAGATAATAGACTAAACACGCATTTCAGGCTTCTGCAAAAAAAATTAATATGTTTTTTCAGAAACATCTATGAAAAAATATAAACCATGGTTTCATCATCATCACCGGCCTGTTTCAGTCCACTGCTGGACTTAGGCCTCTCCCAATGAGCGCCATCGCGCCCTGTCCTTGTCTTGTAGCATCCAGCACCTGCCTCAAGCCTTTCGCAGATCATCATCCCACCGGGCCGGAGGGCGTCCTACACTACGTTTGCCGAGCCGCGGTCTCCAATCCAGAACTATGGTTTACAAACAGGTTATTATTACTATTTATTTTTATTATTACTCACACGTAAGTTGCAATCGGCATCTGTAGTTTCACTGATCTTGGCGGCAATCGCGGGCACATAGCGCCCGGCGTACGAACTGCCAGCTATGTACAGGGGCGCCTGCCGGAGCTCCGGGAACAGCGTCAGGAACTGCTGAACGGTGCTGTACAGGTGATTCGTGTACTAGAACCAAACAGACAAAAAACTGGAATGGATTTAAGCAAAAACAGTCCAGCAGCGTAAATGATGCAAGAAATCGCTCTGCGATCCCCAAACTCCGTACCCTCAGGAGAGGTTCGCGTCCAATGTGGACTGAGACATATGTATTTAATGTGTTTATGTTTATTACTAATTACTGACGTAAGATAGTTAAGCAGCCGGACCTGAGAAAGAAAGCTTGTTTTATAATTGAAAAATAAAAAAAAAGTAATTTGTCTGAAAAATTATTGAAATTTTGAATAATTCTTCAATAGAAATATAAACGCAAAAATTTATTACGCCTTTAACTATAAAAATAATCCCTATTATTGTTAAAGTATATACATATATTATTTTCGCCTATATATAAATATATTGATAGTCCATATGAATCTTATCAGACAAGTAGGTATTACATTTGTTTCTCTCTAATAATGACTGATTATTACTTGGAAAACCTTGGTATTATTATGGCATAGCCTCAATAATTATAATACTATTTTCCTTATATGTTAGGTAAGTCTATTATGTTTTAATTTTAAAGTTAGTTCTTGTATAAACAGACGTGACCGCAGAAATAGACTCCTTTCCTTATTAACTTCTAAGTATACTATATAACACATAAGTATAACATATTTTTTGTGTAATTGCGTTATTTGACTCTTCTTTTATTCTATTGCCGTTCTCTTTTATTCTATCTCCGCTATCCGGAGCGCGCATGCTCGTCGTGGGGAATATGGGCGGAAATCAATTACGGACGGCTTTGTCTAGCAGTGGACTTAGTTAGTAAGGGCGAAAATAAGTAAGTAACAGGATTTTCAATTAGACTAGCTCGGAAAACCGATAAAATTTTGATCACGTTTAAAATAGAACTGTACCACATTTCAATAAAGTGTATTTGTACATTTCAACAGTTTAGTGACGGCGCTCCAGGATCGTTTGTCATAAAAAAATGTAAATATAGACTTTATTGAGATATCTTAAAGTCCTATTTTCATGTGATCAAAACCTGCTCAGATGTTCGAGCCGTTCTATTTTTAAGGCCTGAAAGATACACTGTACGTTTAAGTCACCAGGCAATAAAAAACGGGTGGAAAAAACCTTTTAAATGGTCCTCAAACATGGAACGTACATGATCTTCTTCATATGCCTCATTATCGATAATATATTCAAGCCGTGTTGTGTTGAGTCAAGCCACCAATATCCTTTTGTATTTCCCGCTAAAATAACCCAAACGATCTGACCACAATGTCCGAGTGTCCGAGCGTAGTTGAATAACCGAGTAACATTTGAAGTATGTAAAAATCGCAGGCTTATGGTGAAATGAGGTATTTCATTAAAAATCTTATCTAAGGCTTATGATGGAAAAACTAAAGAGCAAATTGCCACTTGATAATATAATACAACATTTATCTCTGAAGTGTGTAAAGGCTGCTATCCCGAATCCTGCTCAACCCTCTCATTCTGAGAGTAGACCCGTGCCTAACAGTGGAACGATAAAAGGGCTGGCAAACAAATTTATAAACCTGAGAAAATCCAGTTCCGAACAAAGGGTTAGGGTTAGGTTAAATACGTTCAAGTTTCGTTAAAAAACTGAATTTACAAAAACCGATGATAATGAACAGACTTTAAAAAAGCTTTCGCTGTAAACGTTTATCTTCTTTCGGTTCTTGATCAAACGCGTAAGTTTATGAACAAAATTCCGACTTCATCATAAATCTGCGACATTATATAACTATGTTATCATATATTTATATTGTTAAACATATTACTCATAGAACCCGTGTATCGATATTTCTATGGATTTTCCTATCCGCCTACTAACGGAACTAATATCGGCTATCAAGGTCGACAGTTATAACCTTTTTATTGTTGAGAAATTGGCCTGCCTTCGATCGTGTCTGCCCGCGGCCTTCGTTTATCGAGGTTCCTAAGCAAATCAACAATTGACTCTACGCAATATAGCTACATACGTATATAGTTGATTTCGTTTAACATGACTCCGCTTATATTGACTAATCGCTAAATATTACGTAATTAGATGGCCATGTTTGGTTTTATAGAAAATAATTTATAACGAAATTGGATGTAACGACTTAGCTGATAAGTGACATGTCCGACAATAGTGACCTAGAGAAAAAAATGTTACAATTAACTAACAACGTGAAAATGATAAGCTTCCATCTGAGATTTTTCTGGGACACTATGACATGGGTATCAAGCCGGTCAAGTATTGGCTACTCCTCCGGTGTTGCACATGTCCAAAGGCAAAGTGACCACTTACTAACAAGTAGCCCTTCGGCTTTTTTACTAGGCTAAATATTAAAAAAAAGATAACGTGATAATAAAAAGATAAGACGACGCGGAAGAATCTGTTACCTACCGCATTTCGTCATTTTCTCTTCCAACTCATGTTTAACTGCCCGGTGACCAGTCACTTATGTTTCTGGCTGATTTAAAAAGTCAGTAAGTCTTCATTTGCGCGAATAACTTAAACATAAATTGGTTTTCAGTTCTATCAAAATTTCCAACTGATTCTTTCTTTGCGACACGCAAATTAAAATGAAGTCATTAAAAATACAATAAAAAAAATCAAAATGCTAATATTTGCCTTACCGTTTCCATATTACGAGACATACCGTCCAGATGATCGGTAAAGCTAAACCCAGCTCCCACAGGGTTGTCTATGAAAACCATCGAAAAGTCATTCCACCAGGACGTCTCACGAACTATAAAATAAAAAAACAGACTCAAAACATAATAAAATAAAGTACCAAGGATTTTTCCCGGCTACTAATTTAAATTTTTAGAATTGCATTTTGTTAAATCGATTATGCATTAATATGCCTCGCGATAATATTTAGAGTTTTTGTAATAATTAACGCCTAAATTATTACAGAAATGTACACCACATTAACAGACGATATGGTTGAATCGAATTATGCATATTAAAATCGATGACAAATCGATACAGTCACGGTAAATATTGGTCTAGATTCATTAATCAACTTGCTGTTACAACTAAATCACTCGAGTAGGAATGAAATAGTTCCCATACAACAGTTATTAATCCATTCCCTTTTTTATTATTATATTATTTGTATTTCTATAAGGGTTTGATTTCATAAAATAACATAGTTTACATAGTCTTCTCTCACATCTGTCTCCATACAAAACAAAAAAACCTCGTTTTAGCGTTTTGCCGCGAAAACTCATCAAACTGCCAGTACCTAACATTTGCATTTATAATAACAATGAAACCAAACATTGTTCTTTGTAAAGTTACATAGGTGTTTGGTGAATTATAACGGGGTAATATAAAACTAACCATAAAATAACATAAAACACCTAAATAAATAGGAAATTACAGTAACTAAGTACACTACAGTAATAAAGTAAATAGTAAATAATAAAAAACGTACTTCTCAATTCTTCCTTATGTTGGTTCCATTCAAACGGTCCCATTTCGTCGAAAAGACCAACAAGACTCGACGCACCTGGGCCCCCTTGGAGCCATATAATCCATGGTGTATCCTTAACAATCCCTTGAGGTACGGGGAAGTACCAGAAGAATATATTTGTGTTGTACTTTTTGTCTACTGTAAAAAAACCCGAGTAGCTGGTCACGTTAAGAAACAACCTGGAGTCCACCATTGATAGGTTTCTCGCTTCGTCCAAATGGTTTTCTTTTATATACGGCGTGAGTAACAATGCTGGTGCGAGAGTAACTGCTGGTGCGACGAGTGCTGCTAATACGCTAAAATATTTGTAAAGTATTTAAATTCTAATTTAACGGCTTTCCATCCTGTTAGTGGCCCGTCATAGAAGTGTGTTAGTTATGGTAGGATGGACAACAATAATAATAACATGATTGTATGTAAGGACAGACGCAGACTCGGAGTCACTACTAGATATTTCTAGTATATAATTTAAGTTTGAAAATGTAAGTTAAAAAATACAAAAGTATCCGATTTGGGATTCGAAGTCAGGACATCTCAATCGGCAGTCACGCTTTGCAACCCCTTGACCAACGAGACAGTTCCGGATGAGTGCCCGGTCTATGTCAATAGACTCTCCACCTATTGCATGGGACGTAAAACGTAATTAGTTAAACCGTGTACTGTATTCCTCTGGCAATCCCTTCGGGGATTACGGGCGTGACGTCAGTCACGTTTACGTACCTAAAGACTAGCCGATGCCTGCGACTTCGTTTGCGTTGTTTATGTTATTAGCTTTTATGTTATTAGCTTTATGTGCTTTTAGAATTATTACGGTTTAACGGAAAAATCATAAATTTCATATCGTTTAAACTCCTGACGATGCATTATTTTACCATTTACACTTGTTCCTACAAAAGGTTCTTGATTTACCTTGCATCATATAATTATAGTCTAGTCATTTTAGGCATTTTATACCCCTATCTGCGGAAAAAATCCTAGTGAGCTTAATTTTTGTATACACGTTTAATACAGCGTTGCAATAAAGATGTGAAAAATCGACATTGATATCGTGCCGATTAAAAAAGTTATAAAACTCAAAAGCTCACGAAAATCATTTTTCCGCGAATATCCCGCGACCGTCATATATTATCTCGAAGTCAATAGAGGTCATTATAAAAATTGTTCGTCGTGAAATTATCTACAAAAAATGCCTGTTGCATGTTGCATTTTTCTGTAAAATTAACCGTTTTCGGAGTAGAGCGCTGAGAAAGGGAACTGAACTAATATAATAATAAAAGGTATAAAATAGAAAAGGTATTTAATATTGTTAAAAAAGTGGTTTGCTCGATCATATCAAAAATCCTCCTAAAAGAATTTGTGACGGTTGAAATATCATTCGAAATTCAAATTATTGTCTAAATGTTTTTACGTGAATACAATCAAACCAGCTAATTCAATTTCATTGTTTTCCTCCTTCCCATTCTTTCTAAGTGGTGTGTTTTACGAATTCTCATAATCCCAAATTTCCGAGTTATGTATGTATGGAATAAATACTTGGGTTTGATTTAAATTATACTTTTTATTTTTATTACAATACAAATTTAGAGACAATCAAGTTTCTTAAACGTAAGTACTGACACATGTGCCCATGTATGCCTCTTTTCCAACTGTAAATATACCTGCTATGTGTTGAAGAATATATTTCTTACAATAGATACATTATAAGAATCATATTGTCTATAATTCATTTTATCGACCTACTTAAATCGACACGAGAACCAATTCAATGGTACCGTGTCGATCTGTGCCTAGGTCCGAGTCTCACAAGAGACGCCCACGGATCGGTCGCTCGCTCCTTTCTCTCTCACTCGTGAGGCGGAGTCAGGGGTCCAGCCCTTGCTGGGCCTCACTCCTACCCCTTGTTCTCTTCCCAAACTTCAGGCGGAGCCACTCGGGCTCGCCACCAAACTCGGTAACGCCGTAGAGGCCATTAGGGTAAATAGGAATAGACAATTAGAAAAAAAAACTTCAATAGTTATATCGCAGCAACAAGTCACGATTTTCCTTAACAATTACGTGCTATTTTATGTGAAATATACCTATACAATATCTAGGACAACATGATTAAGACAGTTCTGTTTGTAAAACAAGGTTAAAAGCTATAGTAACACAATACAAACGTGTAAGCAGCTTATGCTCCGTGCTTTGTAGTACGTGATATTTTTCCGTTTTGTTTTACGTTTTTGACTTGCTGAGATATAAATACAGTTATGGAAATAATCATTTATTAATAGATATTTAAGTTCTTAGGCGTTATAGATATATTAATATTTAATGAAGTAAATCAATGTTAATAAATAATAAAAAAATTGTAAATTATTCACCGTGCCTCTTCTCCAAAGTGCCTCATAAATTAAAACATGTTTTGCGTATAATGTAACATATTATAGTGATGCGACATAATGCCAGAATAGATTTGTCGACACTTTTTTATATCGATAAATATATTAGTTCAAAGACTACTTATATAACCCAAACTTGAGTTAGTTTACATAACGTAAAGCTTGTATCTCTTCGGAAGGGTAGGCAGTGGAGGGTAGTACACTCTCACGTTTCACTGATTACGTTAAAGTCCCAGATTGGGATAGAGGGTGAGTCTATTGTCGTCAATAAATCCAGACTCAGAACTACTGCTAGGAGTTCCAATATAAAAAACCCCATTGTAATCGACTCGCGAATCGAATCAAGGATCTTTCGTTCAGCAACTGCGCATGCAAGTATTCGACAAACGAGGCAGACATAAGTCTGTTTACAGCCATCTTTATTGTCATATCGTTAATAAGTAATATACGAAAATGATTCGTATTTAAAATCAATTTGTTCTTTTTTATATTTACGTACATGGATTTTTTTAAACTTTTTACTAAAATTGTCGTTGAAAATGTTTATCAGATTTTATAAAAAAAACATTAACTGTTCTTCTCACCTGCATCATGCTACAGTTCACGAAATATAATAGTAGAGTGGATCAATCAATTGGATGGTGAAGATTAGCTTCTAAACGACCTAAGTTTATGTTAAGTTTGCCATTCTATTGGGGAGGAGAGCGTGTACAAATTTTCAAAAATGTTAAAAAAAATCAGTCGAATGGAACTACTCGAGCGCGTCAGACATTCATAATGTATCTGTCGCAGTAAGATATTTAAAACCTTAATATAGTTATATACCGGAACATAGTTATGCAAAAACGATTCATTACTATCTTCCTAGGAATATAATTATAATACGGTTCAAGTCTAGTGATATAGTTATATTGCTGGATTAAGTTTAGTAAAATGATTGTAGGAGTGTAGTGCGGGGGTGCTGAGGTACGGACATGGTAATATGTTTATCTGGGAACTGGGATCTCTGCCTTTTCGTCAAAAACTGTTTGGAACATTTTCACTTGCCAACCAACGGTTCGCTTATTTTTCATTTTGACAACTAAAGATTGTCAAATTTTTGTATGACAACGTTTCATTTGGTAGAATTTTATTTCGCAGAATTTTATTTGGCGGAATAATCATTTGGCAACTTATTTATATACTTATATTTATATATTATTGAAATATACACTGTCCTTGTCACTTAACTTACCTTGCCTTAATCTGCCGCGTTCGAGTTTTTCTGAGAATCAATTTTTTACTAATCTGACAGGCTACCCTCAACGCATGTCCGTATTTAAAGTGTACATACATATATATGGTATTAGTACATTAGAGGGTACAAGGTTTCTCCCCATCTAATTCTTTGACCCGCTCGAGTAACTCGCAAAATCCCCTCTTGGGCTCTCCTACTTCAAATTCATTACAGAGCTATAATATATAGTAAGGCGTATTACGATATATAGCCATATATTTTCTATAGTAACGATTGAATGAAAGCACACAAAAAAAGTATGTGCTGTAAAGATAGTTATAATATATATCTCTTTCCTACGTCGTCAAATAGATGATAAGATATAGCAATATATATCTCAATACCGTCTTTATATTATTGTGTAGAAAACGACCACAAAGAATCTTAATATAGCAAGACTGAACTCAAAACAATAATATAGCTACAGCCTTTAGCAGTTGGATATTATAATATGTACTATAGCATAGTACCTATATAAATATAATAATATTTTAAGAGCTTCATCTGTGATGAATTTCATATATTAAGTTTAATCAAAAAATAACAATAGTTAAACGAAATAAGAATCTTACAAATACTGTTCTACAATTATCTTAACACATTAAAATATATATAAATATTGAAAAGTTGCTTGTGTTATCAGTACATGTGCCTATAATGCACATTTTCAGTAAAATAGTATTTTTAAATTATTGAACTAATTTATTGCACTTAATCGCTATTATATTTAAAAATTAAATTTATACTTACATCAGAAAAATTAAAATCAAAAATCTTAAAAATTAAACTTACCTAAGAAACTCGAGGAATCGGGTTAAGTCCATTGCCATAGAAATGACGGTAGCAGTGCATTAAAATTTGACAAACAATTATTAACGGTAAAAACTTAAATAAATAAGACACATTACATTATTTGGATAAGAAAAAAGCGACGTGTACATCTTATAATTCATAATATTTTCGTATTTAATAATAGATGGTTACATTTTATATTCATGCATAAATATTCACATCTATACTTCTTTCATTTAATAGAATCTAAACTAAACTAATTGAAACAAAAGGATCTGATTAATTTGTGTTTACTGGACACTGACACATATGTCAGTATTGCCAGTGACATGAGTAAAATTTTTACTATTTGCTCTAATTATTCTTCTTCATAGCTTAGTTGAAAGAACAATAGCGTGTCTAGGAAATTTCATTTTATGTATTTTCAGTTTCTTTCAATACCATTAAGATGTGTTGTGTTAATTATATCAATGACTAATATGTTCAAAACCTAAACATTATAAATATATACATTTTCAAACCTTTATTATATTATAATAATCATTTGAACATTTCGAATATATTTTATTACAAGGAAATTCGTTTCTTATTCTTTAACAAAATTGATAGAACATACATAGTATTAATAATAAAACCACAATATTATGCTTAGTGTCTCGTATTGATATTAAAACAAAGCAGACATAATATAATTTTCAATTAAATACAGAATATAAACGTTTTCGAAGTTATACCAGCATGATAATATTACTATTCCAATGAAATCCTTAATACAGTGTGGCAACACTGATATTGTCCTACATCAATATCGATGACGATAATTATGGATACGTTTTAATGTAATTATTAACCGATGAGTAACGCAATTTTTTTACGCAATGTTTAGAGCGATGGTGAATTTGTAATTAATTATTCAACTCCTGGCTAATTTGCAAATAATTAATTAATTATGCGTTTTTAGCAAATTTCCATTATTAAAACATACAAATATAGACAGGCTTTTGCTCGCGAAAGACAATATTTTATTGAGGTCCAGTGTGTAAATGATGTATTATAAGCAATTTTTGGTTCAAAAAAATACACCACCTAAAATATGCACCTCGTCTATCTTAACCCTTACCTTTACAATTTTTCACAGTGTAATATAATATATATTTTTATTTATACCTTACATAGTTTTTTTGTATTATATTTGTGTCTTACATAAATAATCGAATTATTATTCATTTCCCTCTTGTTTCCAACTCTTTTATCGTTCCACTGTTAGATATGGAGATCCGCTCAGAATGAGAGTTTTGTTCTGTTCTTGTTTCTGTATTACACATATTGATAATTATAATATTGTACTTTATGCTATAGACCTAATAACGATTTAAATATTTACTGTCGAAAGCTCTTTAGAAATTTTAGTCCATGTGTTGCCAAATATCGCTCCTTTTTTGGTGCTGTGTAAATGTAAAGAAGGGTCATTGCTGGCGAGTCAAATATAACATAACAAACGTCATAAAACTTGAACGCTATCGCTGGATATAATATGCTACATTGAATTCATAGAGGAGACGCGAAATCATAAAAGTCTTTTGAGCGGAAAACATGATTGTCGCACAATTTTTCGTAGGTATACTAAAACTACAATGGCTGGATGGCGACAACAAAGACTTCGTCACAGACTGGAAACGAATGAGTAAATGTTTGAATAGTTGTCTTTGAATAAGTTAGAGCCAATGTTAAATTTTGATGATGCCAATTATACTCTTTAATTTTGGTTATTGGTTCACCCTATTGCACCATAATTTTTTTAACCATTATGTCCGAGATAAATAGCATAAAATTAAAGTAAAAGTTGCTGTATACTGACATAGCTGTCGCTAAAACCTTAATTAGATATAATGTCGGTTCTTATTAAATAGGCATTGAATAATCGTTAGCTATTTCGCACCACGATTTTAGCGCTAGCATAGCTGTTGATCTACGCAAAGAAAATCGCTATCGTGATTCCGGAAGTCTGAGGCAAATGCCTTTAAAGTCATTAAATCTTCATTCTATGCTAATAATAATATATTACATTGAAATAAAGCAATAGAAAGTTCTCCATCTACAACATCTATCGCGTATTTCATCGAACAACAATTTTTTTCTCCACGTCACGATTTTTCCCATTCAACTCACACCACAAGTCGCATTGAGAAACTTCGTTCCAGAAATATAAATACACACAACAATTTAAAGTAATCTATAGATAAATAGCAGAGTTGTTGGCGATGAACTGGCTCAGGTAAGACCCCTCGAGAAAGTTGTTGCGGAGCTCGAGCGGCAGGCTGTGTGTCCAGTGCGCAACCAGTGCCTGCGCTGGCGCCGGTTCGTCCACCGGCACCATGTGTCCCGCGCCGCGGATGACCACTTCCGTTAAGCGGCCACCGCTTTTGTTGTACCTACACCATTGGAATTACTTCATCTTTAGCCCCATTATTACGAAAAAACTAACTAAACGTACATATATCGATTCGTCTATCTTTAGCATCTGTCTGTCGGCGATTACTGTCGGTACAATCAACCAACCCACACTTAGCTCTTGTCAATTTTATTCCTAGAAATAGTATGGAAGGGTAATGATGGTTAAATGTAAATATCTTTCAAATACAAAATAATACACATTCTGCTAAGACTTAAGGTTAAGACAATTGTGATCATTTAGCGTCAGATGCTTTAGAATCGCTAATTATTTAAATATAATTGTCTTTTATACCTTACCCAGCCAGTTTGTTGTTAACCATGAAGGGGTATCTGGTCGCTTGGAGGAACTCATCCTTTCCAGTCCAATTCCACGTTCGGTAATTTTCGGATGTGAACACGCATGGTAGCATTTGGTCCAACTGCCCACTGCAATATTTAACAAATGTGTCATGGGATGCTTGGCATATTCCTGTCAGGTCAGTTCAAGAGACGTATTATGAAGATTTTCATAGTTAGGTCATTTTAAGTCCAATTTTATTCAGGTATCGCCACTTGTTTGCTATTTCTACAACAACAAAGAAAAAATGCATATCAAGAGTACTTTACCAGTACGCAAGTACTCTGTAATCTTCCAGCAACTTCTCAAATATAGGCTTGGAACTGCTCAAGAAATCTGGCGCCAACTTAACGTTGGCTGTGATGTTGACAAACGCAAACTTTATCTCGCCCACGTGTAATGCTTTTTTAATTTCTGGCCTCATAAGAAAACTTGAATAGCGGCCAACTGCCATGTCATCCTTTAAAAAATTATAAGCCTGTTTCTGATGCGATAGAAACAGAAGTACCGATATTAGTTTCGTCCATTTCTGAGGAAAAGAACAAAGTAAATTAATTAACAACATTTTATGCTATTTTTGCAGCGTTAACTAAAAAGAGCGACGATATGTGTGACCGCATATTTTTGTAGTGGTCGTGTCTCCCGGGCCTTGTGTCCTGGTTTTGGGATTCTAGAGTCCTCTTACTAGGGCAGAGATGACCGCCAGGGGGTTTTAGTGTGCTAAAAGTTTTATATAATCCTGTATATCTGCTAGGGTACCGGGCACCTTTTAAAGACGCCTCGCTCGTAAGTAACAAAAAAGGATTTAAAGGGCTCCTTGCGCTTGGTACCTACACAAACATCGAAACTCATAAAAGGT
>DWDT01002343.1:0-13902 GCA_018245595.1 Microceris scylla | reverse complement strand
ATAATAATCGGTACAGTAGTTTTTGAGTTCATCGATAACATACATACAAACATTCATTTTTATATAATAGATTTTTAGAGATAAGGGGTATAAGGGGTTCCAACCACCATCTCAGGAGCCCAAGTCAACCTCACTTGCACGTGGTGCACCTTGCTATAATAGACGAGTCTCTGGCGACCGGCTGATTGCGCTATAGCGGCAGCAGCGTCGGGGGTGTGAAAAGCTGTGCCCTGCGATCTCCAATCCGCATGCCCAGCGTGGAAATTACGAGCATAAAACCCCTTTTGGGGAGGCCTATGTGCAGCAGTGGACTGAGAAAGGCTGATGATGATGATGATGAGAGATATATATCTATTGTGATAACCAGTCACCATTCCCTAATAATCTTGACTGGCCTGTTGGTCCAGTGGTTGATGACGCTGATACCGCTGATAGACGTCTCTATGGAGCTAGTTAATTGCGCTTATGTTAATGTATATTATCGTACTGATGCATATTGCGTCAATATTTTAATATTTTGCAATATTTTAATATTTTGTTCGAATACGGTGTTAATTATACATAATAATTGTTTAATATTACTTTCAAATGAACATAAAGCTTAAAATAAAAAACATTATGATATAAGCTATGAAGATAAACCTAGTATGTATTGCAGGCCATCGTTCGACGTGATAGACACGTGGCTGGAGAGGTTGGTGCAGCAGCTGTCGGGCCCGCCGCAGCCGCCGAGCACGCTGCTGGCCGATATCCTGCAATACGCGCAGGGCGCGGCCGCCGCCCCCAAGGAACGCTGCGACTGCGACACCACTCCGCCTAACAAGGAACGTTCCACTCACTTTGAAGTGGTCAAGGTTGGTTTACAATATGTACAACTTTACTTAGTAGACATTTTATATTTCGGAAAAATTGTTAGAAGCAGCAGTAGAAGGCTAGAGAGCCTCGGAATCCATATTGTTCATGCTAAGGAACGCTGTCCCCCAGTCGAAGTCGAACGCGGCGCTGTGTCCGGGCGGCGGCGGGGCGGCGCGCGGCGCGGCGCTGGGCAAGTGCGCGTCGCTGGGCCACGTGGCGCCCGCCTACATCCTGCGCGCCGACGGACAGCGCATTAACATCACCGAGGTGCGCCCCGCATTACATTCACCCTCATGGGGACACTTCACGTATGCTTGCTTGTCTGATTTCTAACTTGTAAGAGCATGTGCTACGGAACACTGGCGGCTCGTTAAATACATGCTATCTTTAGCCTCCTGTCTCGGGCATGGTACTTTTCGTAGGGGTATTTTGCCCATTGTTCCTGTGCTACGAATACAATTTGGAGATCGCCCAGAACGACTTCTGGAATCGCCAATGTTGCTCCTAGAATTTTATATACAATGTATCTCCTCGTTCCTAGCAATTTCATAAGAGAAAACTTTAAATTTCTAGGTTGACGATATCAACGAGTGGTTAGACTCTCCGCCACCCCTGAAACGTACCAGCCCAGACTGCCAGCTGAACTACCTACCCCAAGACCATCCTAAATTTAGAAAACTCGAGGAGGACCCCGAAGGTAATCTGCCAGCCTTCCTCAGGAACCAGTCGGTTGAGGGTCTGGAAACCGAGTCCAAAAACGAAGTAGACTATCCCTTCCCCTTCTGTAGGCATCAAAGCATTCCGGACAGCTGCGAAGTAACCAGCGATACAAATGAAAGCGATTCCTCGGATGAAGATAGCTACAGACTTAATATGGATGTTGATCAACTGAAATGCAACCTTAAGGACATGGTCAAGAAGGGCGGAAATATTTTGTCGAAGAAAGCCAGTTACGACGTTACAGATGTTACGTTGCGGAATGCAAATGTACAGTACAATGAAAGGAAAATAGCTGAGCCGGATCCCAAGAGGTTTAATATCGATTACCATGCTGGAAAATCCGCTCTGATCGCGGAGGGCATAAAGAACATTCCAAAGATGCTAGACAAACCGGAGAAGCAAAGCAATTTCTTTTCAAAGAATCTGTTATCGCCAAAATTCAAAAGACTATTCAAACAGCATTGTCCCGAAGATACCAGAAGCAAGATTGAACCAGAAGAAAATAGGGAGGAGAAATCCAAAAGTAAATTCTTCATCCAGCGACCGGCATCGCCAGGTATCGTTCGGTCGTCGTACAGAGTGAGACCGGTAGACGAGGACCGGAAGTCGAACGTAAATCAAGACGTACTTAAGAGTGATATTAAGTTGGCCAGTATGGGCAAGCCCATGACACCTATCTTCAGAAGGCAGCTACCGTCGGAGAGGTCCACTTTCCCTGACTTCAGATACAGCTACCGCGATAGGAGGTACGAGCCCAAAAGTCAGGAAAGATTTGTGGATATAGGCAGAAACAAAATTAAGACTCCATTGAATGTGGTGGACAAAAGCAAAATTCTTATTCGGCCAACTAATAATCCATTAGCTCCCGTACCCGAGAAGAAGACTAATGAAGTCATCAAAGAAGGTGCAAAAGAAGTGAAGAGACGGGAAATTGGAATTTCGAGGAGTAATTATGTGAGACTAGCGAATCTCAAGATTGGTAAGGAGTTGGAGCAGGCGGTGAAGGAGAAAACGGAGGGTTTGAAGGAGACGTCACCAGTGGAACGAGTGATTTAAGTGACTGTGGATCTTAAAGTGTTTAGAATATGGTACAGTTTTGTTTGCTGTTGCTGAAGTGTTGTTAGCCTTTCTTTAAACTGCATTCAAAAGTGGTGGTTGTGGTCATTGAGGAAATCAAGGTTAAGTATGATTGGTATATAAATAGTTCATTCCATTTAAATGTAATTAATTTTGTTATTGTGTATGATTTAATTCAATTTGCTGTTTATCAATTTGTAGCTCTCACATTGACTCATGCAAAAGTTGTAATTTTGAGTCAAATGCAAAAATTTAAAAAGATGCAAAAGTGGATGTAGACTGAGTCCAAACGACAATTGACTAAATTCATATACATTCCAAATTTAAACTTTTATGACATAAATGGATACTCAAAAATTCGATTATTTTTAAATATTTTTTTTATTAATACATTCCTTGTGTTATTGAATGTAGTGAGTGCATTTGAATTGCATTTAAGATGTGATTTATTTCTATGTTTATTTTGCTGTTATGATATTGTTTACCCATTCCTTTATGCATTTATTAAAAATACCAATAATTTCTTGGAATGAAATGTAGAGGAAAGCATAATTTAGAAATATCTATCTATCAATGCTATCTCTTTTGGAGTACCGTAAAGTTTTAAGGTTTGATCGTTTTGGGCTCAGTCGAGGGTGTTTGTTCTTGCCAATGTTACTCTCTGTTTGATATGTTATATATTTGTATTAAGAAACTCAAAAGTTTTCGAGTTGTATATGTACATAGCTAACAAGCTATTATTACGGAGGTTTAATGCTAACTACTTGCCATTTTTACTACGCTATAAATGTTGGAATTCTCGAGAAATTAACATACTGTTATTATTAACTCGTAATTAGAAATGGGCTAAGGCCAATGATGAAAAATTCCAGATTTTCAGCGATCTTACCATGACAATATTATTGGTGAGACTGTTTTGTTGTATGTCTGTGTGTGTTTTGTTAATGTAATCGATAGACGTTAGGCGAAAGGAATGAGGGGCGGGGGGAGAGGATGTCTGCTTTCTTAAGATTATAATAAACAATAATATTATATTATGAGTATTATAGTAAAATCTACAATTATTAAAATTAATTTGTTTTGGTATGTATGTTGTCTTGCTTGTGGGCAAATCTACTTACAATACTAGTGAATTTTTAGACTAAATATTTAGAACAAAAATCTAGACGGTTTCACTGTACGTGACATAAACAAGGGTGTGTTAACTCACCCCATAAGTGGATTGTGATTTGTGTAAGATTGAGGATCGATCAATACAGCCTGATATCAGACAATCAGAACAGAACACAAGAACATGAAAGAGAATACTGTTTGACTGATTATAGCCCTTTACATTTGACACAGATTATATTTGATAGATAGATTTGGGTTTTCTTAAATTTAAATCAAAGGTCAATAATAATCAATTAGACTGCTTTGAGGTCATATTTAAAAGTAATTTTATTATGTCAAGTCTTATTTCTGTGCTAAGCGGCATCAATCATATTTAACTAAGGGAATGTGGTAATACCATAATAAATATGAAACTTATATACAATTCAATTAAATTTCAAATAACGATCTCCTCAGGGTTCCAATATTTCTATACTTTTCCCTCGTTACGTAACTCAAGTTTGATACACGTTTAATATACATATAATTATGTCTAAGTCGTTTTTGATGAGATTTTGCAATAGTGTTAATAGATAAACTTATTTACTTCTATCAGAACAGACTGCTGTATCGAGCACTATTATCCTGTGAGTACCCTCGCTGGAGCAGTGTGAAGCAAGTTTCCGCGTCGCCCAGTGTCTGGGTGTCTAATGGGTTGTGATTGTTGATTATACAGTTACTGGACATTTAATTTGAAATGTGGAAACTGTTCATGATTAAATAATTCGCTCTCAATGGTCATATCAATAATAAATCGTACTATTAATTACAGGAGATCAGTAATAACTCTTTTGTTGCTAAACAGCCATATAAACTTATAACATAGTACTTATTTTGTAGTTATTGTTGTTATATAGACATCTTGAAGTATTTGAAGATTAATGGTAATAATAATGGCCTATAAATATGTTGCTCAAATTAGATGTCGAGTGCTGTGCACGAGTGTACTTGGTGCGTCTCAGTAACAATCTTGTATCATGATAAGCCGGTGCCTTTGTCACAAGACTGCGTAGTGTGTGTCAGGGGTGGCAGCCCGATGGCTCGCCCCTAGTAGCCTCCACGTCAATTGCACACGTCAACGGCAATTTTCAAAACTTCTCCCTGATCTCCCTAGACCACCCACTGGGTAGATAAAAATTGTGATTAATAATATGGGTAATCATGAACAAAGAGAACGCTAACTTAATTATGAACTGGTTTTGGGAGTAGAGCAGGGTCCGAATGATTTTTAAATGCGTTGAACGGGACGAGGGATCTGTCGATGCTATTCTGAAATGTCGTTATCATTTACATTTGATGTTGCCGGCGTTCTTAACTGCCTGCTGGTCACAACAAAGTGTGTACATTTGTATTGTTAATATCACAAAAAGACTACTGGACGTCGTCGCCGTTGGAGCGAGGAATATTTTCGAAAATTCGGTTGTAGTTCAAAAAACCATCGGTTTAGTTAGTCTAGAAAGTTCCACCCCTTAGGTAAGCGCTTCGAGCAATTGGTAAAGTGATTTTTAAAGACAGTTTTTTTTTAAACTTATTATTACGACGGCCAGACTTCCATCGGTCACATCCTCATTTTGTAAAAATGTTTGTAAATGTATTTAAAAGCCTATTGTTCGTAATATTTTTTCACGTTTGTTGATTGCTGAATATTACAAATTTGCTGCTAGTTCTAGATGTAATTAGACGAATTATAATAGAAGCAGAATTCTACTAACAATTTCACGATCACGAAACGTAAAATATAATTTTTGATACCCATTGTTTGAAATAAAAAATGTCTAAAAGTATGTGTCGAAGTAATTTGGTTGTATTCAATGGTGTATTTGTTAGTAGAATAAGGCTGCAAAATAAGTATTCCAAGTACTATGACCTCGTGAAACAACAATAATTATTAGGAGTTTGATATTGAACCAGTCGATATACACAAGTTGCTTTTGATGACGTTTATATACAGTTTTGTATTTAGATATATTGTTAGGGGAATTTAGCGAAGTGGCGTATGTAATTAGCCGACAATATGAACGATAAGATATTTTTTTTATTAATGTCCAAAAGATTCCAAAGAGCGACTCTATATTGGTATATTTTCCACTTATGCTCCTGCTCCACCTACGTCAATGTAAGACCTGGAATAACTCATTAGGTGTAAAGGACTTAGTTTTAGTATTTTTTGTTTTTCCGGAAGTAAATTTGTCACGTCAATGCCGCATCGACGTCGATACAGAAACGCAGACGGAGCAGGATCATTACTATAATAAGCAATAAGAACAAATTTTGTCCGTCTTAAATTATATTACCCTTATATCTCGAATATATGTCCTTTGTGTTACATATTTACTTGAGCTTCGTGTTGTTACGCTTTTTGAAACTTGTAAGGCGTGCTTTCCTATGATTGTTGCGTTGGCTTAGCATTTGATGTGAGCACTGACTCTGTAATGAATATAATCTCTTAAAGGGTATGTAGAGAGAACAGACTATTAAATATCCGTGTCACAGTTGCTTGACCGGATAGATCAAACGCAACTGCTATCTTTATACGGCGTAGCGCTCACATTAAAATAGTTGAGAACAAGACAGGATAAGAGTTGTCTACTTACGAAAAGTTTCCATTACGATTTTCTGGTCCTGGCTTTGGTGACTTGCGCGTAAACACGACTCGGGGCAGGCAGGTTGTTGATCGCAGGGCGTAGGATAAAAGGAGCTGAAGATTAAGCTAAGTGGTGTACTATTCAAGAAAGATTGTACGCTGACAGGATGATGATGATCAGGAGTTATGAATGGACTCTTATTACAATAATGATTAACCTAGTGTTGTTTTGCTGCAACCGTTTTTCTGTCTTCGGCTCTGAATTGCCCGTGTCTTGTGAGTCCTTGAGCATATTTAACCACCAGTGTACTATGGCGGAGAGGTCTTGGCTGTTTGGTTAAGATAAAAAATAAATATTTAACAGAGAAGTGTATTCAGTATCTATTATTGTGCCAGTTCGAGTCAGTGCTCAAATTATATGCCGAACGCCAATGAATAAATTTGAGTCTCAACAATGTTTTTATTATTATATAGAATATATGATATTAAGCTTTTTATAGAATTTCAGCTCACTCGTTTATAGCGTATTAAGACAATTTTCGATATAAAAGTAATTTTGACATACATAGGTATCTATCTATTAATTTATTAACATACATTTTATTTACTTATAGTTTAAATCATTATTTTGCCTAGGTACGTCTAGTGATATAATTTTGATATTATTTGTGACAGGGTGCCATTTTTTGTACTTTATTATTACTTCATAGTTTTTGTTTGGCCAATGCCTCGATCGAAAACTGAAAATGAAGGAAATCATTCACACAGTGGTAGTGTTTGTCGTAGTCATTATTGCGAGCTAAATATGGCCGAAGAGGGATGAAGTGATGTCACTTTAAATCTCGCAAACTCAATATAATTACGTACATGTTAAGTGGGTACTTCGCGATATCCCAATCGCTTTTGATAACGATGTTAACACGAAAATGTATTTACAAGGCGACGTATACATATATCGAATTTTGGGAACGATTTTTTGTTCGACGCATTGGCTTCTGTGTAGAAAGTAATTATTATTATTAAAGTCTGTTTGGTAATCTGTGTACAACGGCCCGCGCCGGCGTCGTCTCAACTATCTGTGATACGTTTTGTTTTGTAAAATGATTGCAATAAAGAAGTATTATAGGTGTCTTGTTAGTTGTAAAAAAAATGGTTTAGTTTACGTGTAATTATTACGTAATGTGGTTTCGATGTTATTCCAAATAGTTTCTAACAATTTATTAACGTATTAACCAATAGCGAGCGTCGTTGCCGTCTCCTGCATTCCAGACGTGGCGGTCCATACGCCGTTGTTTGTTTAAGTACAAAATAAATAAATGGATATTATATTCGATTAAAATGTTTGTTTTATTCTACTGTTTAGTCGTTTGAAGACTGTAAAAATTAACATTCATTGGCTAGCCAAATTGACAGAGGTTAAAATTGTGTTGTAGGTATGTTTGAATCGCACGCTACATAAGAGTAAAACAATTTAAACAAGTAGAAAAACTTGACCTGATTGAAAAAATAGCTAGAAATATTATCATGAATCGAGTAAAATACGTGTCAACAGGAGGAATTGTTAGAATTTGCGTTTTAGCAGAATTTTATGTCCAACCATGTAATTTGATCCGGTCCAAGATACAAACTTAGATCAAAATGCATGACACCAATAGCTTTTGGAAATCTTGCAGCGGTGTTCTTGTGCATGGTTACATCATTTGAATATAAATACCATTAAGTGATGTAGAACTTATAAAACTAATGAAAATCGTAAAAGGAAGCGCTGCAATCAACACTACCTAGTTGAGCTATGTTAAGATTATTACAGGCAAGAATGGAAAATTTAAGTTCGAGTTTAATTAGAGGTTCCTAAGGAACTAGAAAATTTGAAACTACAAATACATATTTAGTGGGATATTTAGTAAATCGGTTTCGTAAATAGCTTAAGGACTTTCATAAGCATCAACAGTACTTTCTTCTCTCCTCCTTTATTAGTACAAAAACTGACCTATCACGATCAGTAATGTAGAAGCTAAAAGGTGCAAAATAAAAAAAAACGTTCTGGCTATAATTATATACATTTATTTACTTGTCTTTATACATAAAGACTTGTACACGAGTTCGAGATGGGTGTGCCGCAAGGTGCACTAATGTGTCCGCTACTGTTCCTTATAACTTCCTGTATACTCCGACAGTCCCGCCGCGTCACTAACTTATCCACTAAATCTAACATCGTATGAGAAAATAAACATCGCTAATTATACAAGTCACAGTTTCGTTCCTAATATAACTATACCACGTATGTCACCTAAAGGTTTCATGAGTGTCTCTAACAGGCCCGCGCTCCGGCCGCGAACATGGAAATCACCTATCTTATTATTTATATTTATGGATAATTATAAACATAATATTATTAAAGTTAGTTTCTCGACAAGACTAGGTGTACAGTGGGCTAGCATACATCTTACATGCGCGAAGGTGTTTTTATACAGATATGATATAATATTATCGTATCGCTATATGAACGCACCTTCTTTCCTACGAATCAATAATGCACGATATAAATATAGCAATATTTTATATGTATGTATCTATATAGTTTGGTGATAAAACCGCTTTACAAATATAAATATTGATGATGTTAAGAATAGTAATACCATTAAAGATTTCTTACAAGACATTCCAATTTTTTTAATGTCGGCAACACTTAAATATAAATGTGAGACATATTTTAGCCCCATATATATTTAAAACATACTAGATAGAACAATAATCATTATTAAAACATCTCAATAAGAAAACGCACCATACTCTTACGAGTTACATACAAATGCTGTAGATTCCTTGAATTTAATCATTCACTTATTATGACAATAAGAGCAGTTAATTCCAATAAAAATGATGTTTTTAAATTACACATGTCACCGCAGATAATAAGATATATTTTAAAAAAGAAACAAATAGCCAATATTGCACTTACGTTAACAATTGTCATATTATACATGCGCCTAGGGACGCATTACTCACTTTGGCAAATAGTTAAAAATAGGCCTAATAAATATAAACCAAAATAGACATTCACAAAAAATAAGTTATTGACATAACACTTCTGGAAAAAAATCGGCTCCAATGCAGGTATAATAGTTTTTTTTTTATTTTCAACTATTAAAAAAAAAGAAACTGATTATAGTTTTACTATCAACATCCATAAATAGTAAATATGCATTTATTTTGTATATGTACATAAGACAATATGTACATTGACTACGTAAAAATTCATTCACAATGCTATAGGTATGGTAATAACAATAGAGGGAGAGTTTAAAGATAAAATGTTGCCATTGTAATATTAGACTTAACGCACACTATCGTTGCAGGTTCGATAACACGGCAATTATTTCAACACAAAATATGGCTATACATTGTAGGGACTATGTAAGTACGAATGCGATGGAATGCATAGTAAGCACTTTTGCATGCGAGCGTGATGCATGTGTGGAGACACCAGTTACTGCGCACTGGACGGTCTGTGAGGACGTATAATAGGGCAATAACTCTGTATTAATAATATACGTAAATTGACGACGTTCCAAGTGTTTCATTAACGCGGCAGTATCGGTAATTCCTATATAGCGGGTCCCCACACTCCCAAAAGTCCTGGACATTTAGTTAGATAGCAAAATAAACTCTAAGCGAGTGGTGCGCATCGGAATCTAACAACATGAACTTCAAAATATGTTAGCAAATCAAAATTTGTAAAATGTACTATAAAGTACTGAATGCCTCTTCAATCCCTCGAAGGTATTTAAGGTAGGGAAAACAAACAATTATTGGACACGCCCGAACGTACTGAGCCTGGACGATAATGTATGCAGACTATAATGTTTACTTCAGTGCTCAATGAATACAAAATCTATAATAATATTTAAAAATGTGTTGAAATAGTTGAGTTTCTTAAACGTTAATGTAATGATACCAGGGGGTGTTTAATTTATAATAATTATTAGCTCGCGACATAACACCAGTATGACAATAGTTTGGATAAAACTCGCGGAGTAAAATTACTGTCATAGTGGTCATAACCACAAGGATAACTGGAAACAACTATCAGACTGGTTATTAGAGACAAAGACCATTATAAATCAGTGTGATACCAGTTATTCCTTCAAAGACAACTTCCATGAACGGGAGCTATTAAAATAATGTCGGGTTGTGTCATTCAGTGGAACACGCATGCACGATGCGATTTAATAAATTGCTGAATTAAAATGTTTTCTATTTATGATAAATTATGACCGACAACACACAACGACCACGTGCGACCACTTTCACTGCTAAAATGAGGTTTCTATAAAATATAGTTCTTATATGTATATACATATAAGAACTATATTTTATGACTGTTATATAATAGACATGTATATTGCAGTTAAATACTAAACTATTATCTTTATGCAAGGTTACATAAAATTTATATGAATCATTGGAAGAAGCAACATTTAAGAGAAAAAACTGTTACAGAAATAGTCGAAAATTCTAGAACAATCCGTCAAGGAACAAACAGAATTCAAGGCCTTTGAATGCGTTTTTGGCAGAACAGTAATACAGATTCCGTTTAGAAAACAGTTACCATTTGACATCTTAGTTCACACTGAAACCCCTTACCACAACGCGTTGTACTCACAGCTGGTGTGAAATAAGCAGAGACTTGGACAGCACTGTCTGCTAAATTTTACAGAACTCTGAATAAAATTTTATCGGAAACACAATATATTTCATAGTCAAAGATTTTCCTAATACTATATCATTAATCAACTGCCTCTTTACAATCATCACAATATAAAAAGTGGTGAGTTTAAAATTAAAAACAATCACATTTCGGACGCGCCACGTGTCACCGTGCGCCCGCCACCCCTTCTCTCCCCTCCACGAGCCTTCAAACGAATATCATTATAAATACTACACCTACCGTCTAAATAACTTAGAACAGCTGTCACGTATATACTACTCGCTAGTACAACTGACTTAGTACATTAATCGATACATACGAATATATAAAGTATTTTGAAAATACGAAAAAATTTGAGAACTCCTCCCCATGCACGTAGACGACACCGTTTTAGGTTTTTGATTTTTATTTCTTTCTAACTACCCTCCATTGCCCAAATGGCACTCAAAGTTTATGAAACGAAATGTATAACATTCAATTAGTGAATGTATGTATACAATGTTATCTTTTTCAATACAAACATTTGAATATACAAAACCGGCGATGTCTACATGCACCATAACAATAAGGCAAGACAAAGGTATAAAGACAACTTGGTGTTTTAAACGAACGTAATGACACAGTCAGTCAGTACAGTCGCAACACATCCTGTAGCCCGTAATTGACTAAGTCCGAGACCCTCGCCCAACCCCACACAACAACAGCTAACTATTCGTTCAGTAAAGCATTGGAAACGATATCGCTCCATCTTTACAAACGACCACTCTGGTCCCGAACCAAAACGGTCCCGTATTCGCAGGATGAAATCAGTTATATCCATGTTAAACCGGTTATATCTCTGTTACACCGGTTATATCCAGGTTACATCGGTTATATTCATGTTACACTGGTTATATCTATGTTATAAAGGCTATTTATATGTACGTCACACCGGTTATATCCATGTTACACCGGTTTTATCACGTTTAACTCAGTTATAAATATATTTATATGTCTAATCAGTTATTATATACATTTTGTATCGTTTAAATACGTGTCAAACCGTTTGTTTCACGATAAACATATTAACTAGAGCTCTCTTTTCACCGCATTAATTAACTGACGTTGTTACAAGACTAACCTCACTTTTGAAGGTATGTCGTGTTGTCAGTGGTCATTGAAGAGAGACAAAAGGAACTGTGAATGGGATCCGCGCTAAATTAAACACTATTCCTTGGGCGCTGGGAGCGCTTTCATTGCGTCTCGTCGTCGAACTTCTGCTCGGTGACCGAAACCGCGTCCGAGGACAGCTCCGCCTTCAGCGACTCCACGCAATTCTTTGGGATAACTGTGCCTGCCGGAGAGTTTTTCCATTAGTTAAATTTGTATATACAGATTTTATGTTCTATGTGTATATGTGGTTCATTAATAACGTTACAAACCAGTCGATCGTAGGTAGAAAGATCTAAGTAAAATATGGAAAACTGAATAATTCATTTTTGTCTGAAGGGTTATAAAAGGTCTTAAAGCGTATCGAGTAAATGAAACATCGTGGATGCCGCGAGCTCGTTTAGTACTCTATTTAAAACAAATGATTGTGAATGGTATTATTGTTAATAATTATAATTAGATGCGGGCAGGTGTGTAGAGACACAGAAGGGGCGCGTACCGACGATCTTGAGTCCGTCGTCGGTCTTGAGGCGCACGACCTGCATCTTGTGCGCGGCGGCGCGCGCCTGCAGCGCGGCCTCGACGCGCGCCCACACGGCCAGCACGGAGCCGGCCAGCACGTGCCAGCGGCGCACGCGCAGCCCCACCTCGCAGTCGGGCACGGCGCAGGCGGCGCGCGCGTACGCGTGCGCGCACACGCGCAGCGACGCGCCGTGCTGCGCGCGCCACGCGCCCTCCGCCTCCGCGCTGCCCACCTTGCGGTACTTGCGCTCGATCTCCGCCAGCGACTCCGTGCGCAGCTGCAGCCCCGTGTTCGGCCTGCGCACACGTCGCGATACACTCGCACCGCTTTCTACCTTCCACCTCCCGACTCACAGAACTATCTAAACATTTTTGCATTCTCCGTGAAGTACGATGTCTGTACCGATTTCTTGAGATAAACTTTACAAGCCACAGGTATCTTAAATAAATAACAATTTTAACAAAACGATAAATAGACGTTAAATACTTTAATTTGAATTAAAAATAATTGCCTAATTTTTGTTTTTAAGACTTTCGATTACGCCAATATAATATCATGTATACCAAAGTGGCTGGCAGCAGTTGGGTGCGACGTATTGAAGATCGAGCTCAGTGGCGTGCTATTGGAGAGGCGTATGTACAACAGTGGACGGAAATAGACTGGTAATTAACCAAGAACTTACAAAGTAAAGCGGATTCTACAGGGAATTACGATATAATAGCAAGGAATTAAAATATACTGCCTCGTTGGTCGAGTCACCTCTTGCAACCGCAAGCGCAACTGCCGATCGGGGGCTCCTGGTTTCAAATCCCTGGTCGGGTACTATTGGATTTTTCTAGTTTAGAATTTTTAGTCACTACTAAGTATCCAGACTCAGAGTCACTACTCTAAGTCTGGATCTGCGCCTGGTGTGTGGCAATAGACTCACCACTTATTCCATGGGACTTAAACGTAACTAGTGAAACGTGGGAGTGTATTACACTCTTCTGCCTGTTATTACAAATTAAAATATGAAATAAAATGAGTTTACCTAGATTTTATTAAGGTAACATTTATCTAGTATACCTGTATAAATGAAACATCTGCTCCTTCTTTGTGAGTCTCTCCTCCCTGCCGTGCCCCTGCGGCACC
>DWDT01002342.1:0-13902 GCA_018245595.1 Microceris scylla | reverse complement strand
TAACAAAATAGTTCTTAAATAATACATTATTTGCAAAGGTGTTTTAATAAACATGATATTAATCCTTATCCAAATGACTAAGTTATAAGGTTATTTGTATTAAAAACACTTTTATGTTTTCGTAATTGATTTCTAAATAAACAATTCCACGCAGACGAAGTCGCAGGCACAGCTAGTTTCAAATAAATATCATTATTGCCAGTAATTGTTGAGCATGACCAATCATGAATTGAATATAGCTGATTTGGTCACAGACACAATTCTTAAATTAAATTAGAATGTGTATTTCCCTTTTATATTATATATTTTACATTTCTACTCTACGAACACAATAATAAAGCAGCTAGAAAATTGTTGCAATAAATAAATAATAAGAATATAAATATTAAGAAACTTACCACTGAACCACATAATGAACATCATTTTTTTAGTAATCTTATGCTCACGGAACTTGTTACAAAGTAGAGCGAGTGGAAAGATATTTGCCGCTCTACCAAGCAGGCAGAGGACTATACTCCACACAACTAGAGCTGGTTCCACACGGTGTCTGAAACTGCAACAAAGTTATTACACTGTAACACATTCGTAATATTTACCGGCTTAACTTATCTATGTTTATCAGGATGAGCTGACTAGTTTTGGATCTGTATGAAATCCTTCTTGATATATAATCGTGTGTATAAAAGCTCACAAAACATTGAATAATAAAATTAGGGCAGAATATGTACATTATTCACCCAGGTAAATTCCAGGACTACCAATAATTATTAATACAACAAGTGTGTGATCACCAATCCATTTGTAGGCCAGAATAGACCATCTGAATCATCAGAAATAGCAACACAGTACTTTATTAAAAACTGATATAACTAACATATTACCACTAATCTGTACTGTCTGATGTTACAGGTGGATTATGGTAAAGAAAAACATAATACTACAAGTGTATTTCAACAAATATAGAGTGAGCATGACTAATATTGCTAGACATCAAGTACAAATGCAGACTACTAGGAGTGTCAAGTTAGAAAAATTCAATAGTTTCCAACCCTGGGATAGAACCAAGGACTTCTTGTTCAACACTGTCACTTGCAACTACTAAACCAATAAGGTAGTAGTACCTGTAGTTTCTAATAAAAATATAAAATGATTACCTGAAAATTGCTAGCCCTAGGTAAGCAAAAACACAAGTTTCTGCTATAAACGCCAATGTCCTCATGGTCTGCTGCATTGTAACTTGTGTCACAGTGGACAGGTTGAAATGTGTGTAATGGGACATAACAATGCCACAAAACAGTATAGCCATAATTCCTGCAATAAACACATAGTGCATTTAAGCAAATAGTCATATATCACATATTTGTCAAGACACATTATCTAGATGTTATAAAAGTGATTATTGTATGAATATCTGATAATGGAAAGAGTTAGTTGTGATTAGAATTTAATTTAACATGGAATGTCAATTCCCACATTTTAACAATACACTATCAGTACAACTGTACTTAAATATAAAAGTTTCTAAAACTGGTATGGATGTATAGAGAGATGAATGTGGACGCAACATGATAGATCAGCAAGGATAAGTATTTGGCGCTCTTGTGTTCTCTGCCCATCCTGTAAGTGATCTGGCATGAAAATATCTATGTACTTAAAAAAATTGTTTACATAAAAGAAACTCACCTGACAAATGAATGCCTTCAGCCAATACATATGGAGCATAAGTAAAAACTAGCATCATTCCGAACTCAAGGGATGGATTTTTACGTAAGTCAACATGTTTAAGCAAAAGAGCACTTATAAGGGCAAAAAGAACTCCAATTCCAGCAGAGGCGAAGAACATCAACCAAAACCTGTTTATGGCAGACAGAATTGCCTCTGTTCTAGACATGATAGGGTCATTGGAGTCTAGAACAGCTGTTGTGAGAACTATAGCAACAGCATCATTAAGAATGCTCTCGCCAAAAACCAACATGTTTAGTACAGGGTCCACATCCAAAGCATGAAAAATTGCCACAGTGGCCACGGGATCAACAGCTGATATTAGAGAACCAAATGCAAATGACTCAACAAAACTTAATTTATAGACAACTTGGGCCAAGCCCAGCAAATATATTCCTGCTCCAATCACAAATGCAGAAATTGCAGTACCAACTATGGCAAACAACAAAATCGAGCCAATATTCTGAAAGAAGTTTCCTTTGTGAAGGTTATATCCCGATTCAAAAATAATCGGAGGTAAAAGAACTAAGAAGAATGCAGTCGGCGAAAATGCCTCCTCTTTCCTCCAGTTAGCGATATTTCGAATTGACATAAGGTTTATGATCATGCCTATCAGAGCCCCAAGAAATACAATTACTACGCTCTCTGGTAGATATGAAAAACCTGTTTGCAGCATAAGGTGGATGAGTAAAATACCAAGGGCCAAGATGCACAGCACAAAAAATATAGCCATAGAGCTGTTATGTTCATCTTCCGCTGAACTTTTTCCAGGCAAAGGTGCCGCATCAGACGGACTGGGCTCAGAAATGTTTGGGAGCGCTGATGACGACACATTTGTTTGTATCACGGGCATACCAGTAGAATTTGGACCATTGATCATTGCGTTAGGATTTTCTGTAGAAGTTGTAGACGATGACGACATAATATTACTTGCTAAGTTACTCTCGCTTGTAACAGCAACATTTTGCAGCGTGTCTCTTCTGATCCTTAAAAGTTCGGTGTCATATTTTATATCTTCATATACACCCAAATCACAATTACCAAGGGATAAACTAACAAACAAAAAAGCAATCCATCCACAATATGTTATCATATAGTTCCGCATTTTCAATTTTCCATTAAACAAAAACACTAAACGTTTAAAGCTTTGAACAGATGCGTTGATAAGGTGAATCCTGATTTATTTTATCTCTGTCTACACTTTGTTGCTAGTACTGCCTTTTACTTTTTACGAAATGTAAAATGAACAACTCCGAATATTTTATTATTGCAGATTGACTGTACACTCTACAGTACACTTTACGTCAATGTCAAAAACATCAAACCAATGGTGTATTGGCATATTGTCAATGGGTGCGTTCCACTAAGCGTCCATAACGATCAAAATGCCCCTTTAGTCGTTCCACATAACGACCGCGGTCGGTGTGATCGCCTATTGGAATGCACCCAATTTGATATGAAATTATTTTTACCTAAAAAGCAAACAGAAGCAACACATTACATCCCGAAATGCCATAGATAAATAAATATATAATGGTTCATAATGTAGGACTAGAATATTGATTCTTCTTGCTATTTCCAACGAAATATTCAATACACAGTATTTTATGGACACTTATCTCAATTATACATTATGTTAAACCTTTTTCTTCAAGCCAGGAGGCGAGATTCAAGTTAAATCACAACACTACCGTTAAATAACGTTAATAAATAAATAGTATCATCTAACATTAATATTTTATTGCATCTTTGAAATTGGCGTCATTAAAAAGTCATCGAAGATAAAATTTCATATTGCCGATATGCATACACATACATTGATTTAACGAAGTATGAAGGGTATACCTTGATTACTACTATTTGTATTAGATATACGTTTTATACATTTGAAACAAAAAAAAACTTGTAAAAAAATGAATGAAACATAACAACGTTCCTATGTAAATTTTCGCCCGATCGCGCTACATCATGAAAATTATAAGATAATAATAATGTCAGGCATAGGGGACGCCTGATATAACTTGAAAAGATGTCCAACATATTTTCCTGACATAACTTGAAGAGATTCCAACATATTTTCATAAAAATGTATATTGATTTACCAAATAAGACAGGAAATATTATTCGCTCTTACATATCATTATTTGCAGATATCATTAATTAACGATCATCTTACAAAATATTTGAAAATAAAAATGCATGGTATTTGATCATAATTCGCGAAGGATATAAGGAATAAGATAAAACATTTGTGATTAAATAACTTTATTCCGCTAATCTTACGTAATGCATTGCTTCATAAAAGTACATTGAGGGAACATTGCATAGGTAACCCGATCTCGGTAGATATTTGATGAACGAGCATATCTATATTTCATATTACTTTAATTGATCCTGTAGTGTGCCGATTTCATTTACAAAAAAAATTGTTATCTATGTGTAGTATTTTTGGAAGTTCTATATATGTATTAGACAATTATTTAGTAGGTGGCAACGACCGTTCTATAAATGCTTTCATGTCTTTGAGTTCAGCTTCAGAGGAGCTATGACCTAATCCTTGATATGTTGTAAAATCAATATTCTTCATGAAGGTCTTAAGAAATGATGCGGTCATCTGTCCCCATTTGAATGGCACCACTGGATCACAGTCGCCATGCGCTTGGAGTATCTGAAACAAGATGTGTGGTACATTATTATTACATACTTAATAAGATAGTACCTGTTTACCATTGTCTGAGGTCAAAGCATTATGCTCATGGATATGGTATGATTATGTATATCTCTATGCCAGGTTCCTCACGGGGTGGATAGGAAGCACCGTGCCCCAAATGTCTCTATCCCTACAGCCCTAACATGCTTCTTCTATGTTCGTAACTCTCTTATAAGCACACTGGTTTCGGAAACTTTCCGATTCCCCATCAGCCGGTATCTGACTTATAGTTTTTGGTCACCATCGCTACTTATACCTCATCCATCTCTCTCGGGAGGTTTTTACGTATATCTGCATATATTCCATAATAATAATCTAAACCAACCGAAAATATACATTTTAGTACAACTGAAAATAAACTGCTGACATCATTCTTAATTTCTATAGATTGACCCGGCACAATTATAATAAGTACAATTATAACGTAACTACAGTAAATATGTGTGAAAAGTAAAAATAACAAAATCATGCATTCACTACGGTTGTAAATTAGTTTTTATTTATATAAGGGCATGAACAATGCTAAGAGGATTATTTTCATACAGAAAATTTTCATAATCGCTATTTATAAGAGGCAGGAAATGCCATTTGACATTAGGTTCTTCCATTGTTAGCGACAATAAAGAATAATTTAATATTATCCCGATATTAATTCATAGTGTACGCAAATAGATTGGAATATTCGAACAATAAGCAATTAAATAAAACATGTGAAAAAATAAAACTTCGGTTCACCAGTGTTGTCTGCATTGAAGAGACTTTTTAACGTATAAACGTGGAACAATGTTTTATCCGAGATACATATAAAAATAATAAGATTATATGGACGTAGTTTGTACATATTACAATTTTTCAATAGTTCACAACCTCGCAAGATACAGTTCAAACTAACAGGGTTCACAATGGTACTGTGACTTCTACATATTATGTATGTACAATTTAGATACAACAAGAATGGAAAACGTATCAAAAACTGCATCGTAATTATTTTATGATTATATAAATGTAAAGGGTGCTTTACTTTTTACTTTAGTTTGCTTTGCTTTGCTTGCTATTTTGCTTTCTGCTTTACTTTACTTTGATATATATACACGGCTTATTTGATTTTTTTAAATACAAGATTATCCATACATAATTATAATACATTGGTAACGTTGAATAAATCAATATTAGTATTGATTCATGTTGAAGAAATGTTTATATTGGCGTGAACGTAAAACGTCGAAAATATTTTGTCGAAATCATGTAAACTTCTCTGCATATGTTTTATACTGCTTAATGATTTGAATACATATAAGAAATAATAGAATTTATTCAATTTCCGCTTGCCAATTTATTCGTGTTTTCAATGTAAAAACTAAGCACCGATATTTTAAGGTTGTACTTTGACAAGTATTGAACACGTCATTACGAATTGAAATTACAATATCGTGTGTCTGCCCTTTCTTCCGGTTACTGGCATCCAAATGGAATAAATTTGTGACGCTTCATTCACATTACAATACAAAACAAAGGTTCTGCCATTTCATCATTGTATTTATCGATATTAACATAAACTTGTAAGGCTTAATACTATGGAAATACGATAACGTCAACCGCTTCAAGTGGTAATCCTCATTAAGACCAAAAAAATTTTATTTCCATTGAACCCCTAAATATGACACTTCGAATGGACTTAGACTTTGTTATTAGAAAATGATGGTTATTTCTATACGCGGTATTAATAATAGGTACCTTATTTATATTCTACACTACTCTGCCAACCCCTTCGCGGATGACAGATGTAATGTTACGTTTTTAATTAATACTCTATAACTCGTAAATTATTGATTGTGTAAAAAAATCTGATCATACCTATATATATTTCACAAAATAAATGTTTAAGATTTTTATTGCAATTGACTTAATTAACTATGAATTATAATGAGAAGAAAAAATTATATGTAGGTTTTCTCATATAATATTAAAAAGCAAATGCAATATTTACGAATGCTTTTGTTTATATTGAGATAAAATACTATTGTTCAAATTTTGTCACTTTTCCTTGCAGATAGTTCTGAATCGAATATTCCAGAAAGCCTAAAATTGTTTACAAGTTCACATGGTGTACAAGACACAAATAAACCCCATAAAAACTTACATACATATATACATATGTACGTACATTGGCGTCTGCTCCGGCGGCGAACAGTTTACGCAGCTCTATGTTGTAAAGTAATATGGTCCTTATACAGACAACATAATGTTCACTTTCATATGCGAACACATGCTCTCGATTAGCGTAGAACTTTCTGGAATATTCATTGCATTGGATAGTGGCCACGTCCATGTTGCTAGTTGTGCAAATAAGTGAGATTTTATCATACATAGAGTTTTTGTTCATAATAATATTTGATATAGATTTGAAACTAGATGAGAGTGTTTCATTTTAAGTAATGATTATTATTTCCAATCCCTAACTTGGCGTAGTTTAACTATTCATCAATACAAAGAAAAAACGTCAAACAATAAAGATCACTTATTTTGTGTTAGGAAAGGGGAGAGGATTATTACACATTTATCATCTGCTGTGTATAGGAAATGAACTTCCTTTTGACGTATTTCTGGAGCGCTGTGACATGTGCTTCAAGAAAGAACTCTATTTAAATCTGGCAACACATTAACAATTCTGATGTTCTACATTTCTATTGGCGATGTTGACCACTTACCATTAGGTGACCTGTTCTCTAGCTTATATTTAGAACTGTGTTAAGTAGCAAATGATCAAAAAGCATCAGCACAATTTGAAATGGAAGTAGCCTGCAATTGGAATCATTATATAGTCACAATTTTAATTGGTCAAGAAACAGGTTAACCATCAACTCATATGTTAGGATCTTTTTAGCTGCATAGGGTATATTAGATGGATGTTCACTATTGGTTTAAATTGTAACCTAACGATTCCTAACTGTTAGCTAATGATTTAAAACCCTTATGATACAGTTTAGAATTATCACTCAAATTTAAAAAGACTGATTTTACATAACGATATAACTGGTTATCTGTATTATGAAATACAATCTAAATAAAACTTTGGTTTTAGCTGTCAGCTATTCAACAGATAGCAGTGTGCAGCACTGTGTAACCTGTCTCATAACACTGAATCTGATCTTATCAAATGGACAAACAAGGCATATGTAAGGCATGTATGTTCTGTAAAACAATAAATTTAAAATTTTGGGGGTTAATTTACAAAATTATTCTTATATCTTAAACTGTTAATCAATTATAGGTGGATAGCAGCACCAAAATCAACATAAAAATTGATGCATATACTTTATAATTACACACATTTACAATTATACCCAAAAATATAATCATATCTTTAAAACTCTGACCAAATAAATTGTATATAATAGTAAATCAGTTATACATACCGGTAAATCCACTGGACATTTGACAGAATCTGGAAAATGAGCATGTCTTGGAAGCCAGCATGAAAGAGCCACTATTCCTGCCAATCGGTCTGGATAGGTCAGACCAGCATGGAGAGCTAAGGCTCCTCCTTGGGAGAAACCACCCAACAGTACACGGTTGGCTGGGATGCCTGCCTATAATTAGAACATGACAATCAAAATTTATTAAACTGTAATATTATATAATTATATTTACAAAACATTTATTATATAATAATTCAATATTTTACTAGGGATTATGAATGTCACCTCAATAATCTATTTCTGTGATAAAAATTTAGTTTTACATGATTTACAAAACAGCCAACAATCTGTACATTATTAATTGTAATTTTTTCAAATGATTTTTTGGAAATACTGTACTGACTCCAACACTTGTTTATTAGGAAAACACATTTGTTTTTTATAAATGGCATCAGAATTGGTGCCCAGTTTTATACATCCCTTATCCTGGCACTAGGTTGTCCCCACAAATTAATGAAGATTGACCCACTTACTA
Source organism: Microceris scylla (assembly GCA_018245595.1). NCBI lineage: Eukaryota > Metazoa > Arthropoda > Insecta > Lepidoptera > Hesperiidae > Microceris > Microceris scylla. Next base: position 5,516 of record DWDT01002342.1, on the reverse strand, counting down.
ATTATATAAAACAATACAATTCAGAATTTAAAATATTACTAAGTCTCAATACAACAAAATTTTGCCAATAATAACAAGTATTGCAAAATTGTCTGTTTTGCCTCCCAATGAATATTATATGTAACCATATAATGTAACACACCTGTAATCCCCAAGGGGTAGACAGAGGAGTGTAGTACATTCCCACTATCCACCAATTACATTTATCTCCCATGTGATAGGTGGTGAGCCTATTGCCATACACCGGGCACAATTTCAGATTCTGAGTTACTACTGGAAATTCTAAATTAGAAAAACCCTATGGTACCCCACCCGAGATTTGAATCCAGGACCTCACGATTGACAGTCGCGCTTGCAACCACTCAACATCAATCTATCTCATGACACACTCGACTATAAATTTCATGAGAGAACTAATTTTATACAATAATTAATTTGTTCACTTATCTGCTGCATAAAATGTAAAAGATTATAGTAACTGATAAAAACACTGCGTACTTTGACTTCATCAGCAATTATTCCATGAACAATTGTAGTCGCCCTCAGTATGCCCTCTTCATCTTCGGGGGCTGTAGCGTCCAGCGTCCTCAGGTCGAACCAGGATGGCATCCGAAATCCTGCATTGAGGGTCACCGGCATATTCGCAGCCGTAGGACATATCAATTTTACGTGAGGACCTCGGATCGCGGCTATAGTACTCGCCCAGCCGTGCCTACATCCAAAACAAATATAAATAACCACTGCTCGTACCATTTAACACTCGTAAATATAAAACATACTAACCCGGTATCACCAAGCCCATGTAAAAAAATGAGCTGAAACAAGTTGATAATTAATTTATAGTTGTCAATCTTATTTACGAAAATTACAACACGTCTTGTTTAATAGTAACTCACAGATGCGGTATGCTTTGCTGTAGCAGCAATAATTACAGGGTTCGGTTCCATTATCAGATTACGGAATTATGAAAACAAAATAAAATCGATAAGTCTATTCCTTCAAGTAACTGCGGCTGCCCAATGCAGTACTACTCTAGTCTCTAAGTGGTGCTATAGGCCCTATATGTATTGTGTATATATTACCACTGACAATGGTGACGAATTATCAACGTCAAACGTAGCAGTCTCAGATCAGAGACAATAAAACAGAGTGAGTATAGAATAATATGTGAATAATCTAGCCATGTATCTGTATACAATTTATTGTGTGTAAACATCGAAATTGCCACAATATTAATGTATGCGGCTAATAACGAAATCTTTTTTATAACACTACTATCACAGCAATTTGGTTAATATTGTGATACATATTTATACATATAAAAGTAATTTCATATATTGATTATAACAAAGTTTCAATGACTTGTCTAAATTGTTGTTCTTGCATATTCTAAATAATGACGTTGACTTACAAAGAAGAAAATCGGCTTTTTATCCCATGCGTCAAGATTTAAAACCAGGATCCTTGCTAAGAGAGCTTGAACTGTTTTTTTTACTGGTATTTCATATTTAATTTAAATTGCAATTCTGTTAACAATACGGTTTTCCCATTGTAATAGAATGAATGGGATTCAGTATTACTTTTATGCTAATAATAGACATGTGAAATTATGTAACAATAAAATATGATCAATATTTACAATCCAAGAGTCTCTTACTATAATTTATCTATTAAATTATTAAAATGACTCGACCATCTGGCAACATTTAACATTCTGTGTGTTCTGTGGATTATTTGTGCGTATATACTTTTGTTGTGGAAGATTATAATCAATTGCAATATCCTAGAAAATAAGTGTAACATATGACGTAAAGGTAAACAAGTCATTGAAAAAGTGTTTCATTAAACGACAAAATTATCCAACTGACAACCTCAATTCGTTTTTAATGCAGAATTAATGTTGATGTTAAATCCTTGCAATGTAGGTATATAGCAAACACAAAAACTTGTCTATCATTGTTTTGTTTTGTTTAATTTACAAACGAGTGAATCCATCGTGTTAATTTTGTGTTGTTTTCAAATAAATGTCATGTGATCCTTAATTAAATTGATAAGTGAATTAGTGTTATTAGACTAAACTAATATGGAAATGTATCATAAATCGCAGGCGTATTACTACAAAATAAAATTTGATAACCAACAAAAGGCGAAGCCAAACTTTTAACTTACAATATTTATTCCTACTCAAAATCGAGTGCACTATTGTTTGATATTAAAGATAACTTTGACAAAAATGCGAAAAACTTCAAATATAAGATTGCAATCAATATTCATAAATGGAACACCTGATCTACCTACTGGAAATAATTGAAATGTAGATCACTAATTATTGTACATTTACTTTTCTAGTTGTACGTTATTCTAAATTTGAAACACTGCAAATTAACATCTATTCTCATATTTATCTGTGAGATGTTTTGTTTTTGTTTGACTGCCTCGTTGTTCGAGTGATTGCAAGCGCTACTGCCAATCGAGATGTCTTGAGTTGAGTTCAAATTTCGGGTTGGGTACTATTAGATTTTTCTAATTTAGAATTTCTAGTATAGACTTGTGCCTAGATCTATGCCCCATGTATAGCAATAAGCTCACCACCTATTCCATGAGATGTAAATGTAACTAGTAAAATGTGGGAATGTACTAGATTCATCTGCCTACCCCTTTGGGGACCACAGGTGTGATGTCACATATTTCTTATGTTTTCTTTGCTTTTTTCACAAACCATATACAAACCTCATCACACCTCTCAATGTGTCCTACCTACCATATCATTAGAACTAAATTAAATCATGCAAATATAGGCACCAGTAATTTTCAAAACAATATCATTGATTAAATTTTTTGTTTAACACAGGTTACTTAGAATTCAATTTTTTAGTTAAATTAAAACAATTATTATTTCACGACAACTTCTCCACATCACTGCTTACGAGGTAGGCAGTAAGCTCAGAGTGCCAAAAACTTATATCCATACAGACCTACAGTACCTGTTCTAAAATAACAATATAAGATAAATTATTTCTATTTTGCATTCCAGTTCAACAATGGCAAAGGAAGATATAGCATTACGAGTAGAAATGGGAAAGTTGGAAATTGAGCCCAGTAAGGTGAACAAAAATATGAAATTTATTAATTTACCTCAACAGAAAAAGTTTAATGCTCCCAAAAACCTCCATAGCTATAAATGTGCTTGTGTATCACAAAAGAAGAATAAATCCATGACCATTTGTAAAAAGAAACATAGAATACTCAAGGAGCCAATACTGAAGCTACCACAGTCTTATAGCAAAAATGATTACCATATTACTAACAAGGACATCACCACAAGTGTCCTTAACAAGATACCGAGCTCAGATTCTTTAAGTCTTCATGCTCTTGTAGATAACTGCAACCAGTTAAGCATATCAACTGATAGCAATAACACAAGGAAAGTAACATCGGTACAATCAAACGATAATGTTCAATGGTGGAGAAGCCATGGGTCACATGATAAAGAGAGCAAAGGGTTCTATTCAGAAAAGGGCCAATCTAGTTCTTGCTCACAGCAAGCTCTGAATCCTCCTTGTGATGTCACAATTGATGAATTAGCCAGTTACTTCGAGACCCTAGTCCACATACCAAAAAAAATGTCATCTATGGCTGAAATGATGTATATATAAAAGTATGGATCGATAAGCAACATCTGAATTTTTGGTGTGTCTATAAATTCTATATATTTCAGATTCTATTATTGTCATACATACTAAGATTTTATAAAGAAATAAACTGTTACAACCTAACACTTAGGGCATTTTTACATTTTTATTAAGAAAATATTTTTTAATCAGAAAATAAATACCTCTTCTTGTTGTTAGAGAATGTTGCAAATTTAAATTCCTTCCAAACCTCTTATAGATACATTTTAAACAAAAGTGTCATTTTGTAATATAAATTTAAATATGTGATGTCACTGTCACAGTGCTGTAAATGGACCAATTATGTTGGGATAAGTAGGAACCAAATATTCCAAATCAATGAATACTTCTAGTGTACCTGTAAGTTCAGGTTACTCAATTGACATGTATCTATTGTTATTGCCCAATTTGTGATCAATGAAATTTTTTTGGTTCAAGTTCTTGACACATATGTATATGAAGAAATTTTAGTTTACTAATAAATACATCATATCTTATCAACTAAATTGTTCCATAAAATTGCTAATGTGTGTGAGTAATTTTATTACTGATTCATAAAAGAAATTTTTAATAAGGAGGTGTTATGTGACTTCTTCAAAGGCAAATGTATATGTGGAGACAATAAAAATAATTTAAAAATGTAATATTCAATAGTTTTATTACAAGATATATTTATTCTTGATAATGGGTAAAATAATCTTCATTCAAATGACTGAATTTGAAATTTTACTTTTCCAAGGTCCATAAAAATTACATTTCTATTGATATGATGTCCACAATGTCGATTTACTAATTCTAATTTAGTTATCAGTTAATGATTGGCAACACCTAAATGTTATCAAACATCAATTCCATTACCCACTTGGGTTCATACAGCCTGAGCAATAATCCTAAAATCACAGAAAAATGTATTTGTGACTAATACAGCCTTCATAATTCGTTTAATTATTTCGTAACTTCATTAATTTTCATTTATAAACATGAAACAGATAGAAAGCTTAAAAGATAACATGGAATTCTACTTGTAATCTTTAGCTTAAGTCTTGACTATCACTTATCGCCGTTTTCCTTGTATATTCTATTGAGACTGTCATTGTTTATGCTAGATGCTAGAACTAAAAATCATCAAAGATTACACAAACCGAAAGCCCAATTTCAAAAAATCTAGCTCCTAGGAACTATCGTTTACGTTAACTTCACAATTTGACACTAAATAAGCGCAATAAATAATTAATAAATGGTCTATCTGATCTAAATAGGGACATGATTACTATCTATCAGACAGTTCTTGAATACTAGTCCGCGGTCCGTGATCATTACTTGTCGCTAATACAGTAAAAGCTCCTCATTCGCGGGGGATACGTTCCATAAATATGCCGCAAATACAGGAAATTGAAGCATAATAATTATGATTATACGACAACAATTAAAATAAATATATCGGTTTCATTTGAACTACAGCCATAAAACCGTAGGTAAATAATATAGCATTAAAACAGCTTTCAGACGATTTCATTATTTACCAGATCGCACCGACGACCAGTGTTACCAACCCTACTGTTTTAACAGTAGATTAGCTGTTTTCACATTGATGCCCCTGTTTTCTGTTTCATTCCTAATTTTTAGTGTTTTTCAATGAGTATTCAGCACCAACGATTACATTATGCAAATACTTTTTGATAACCACACTAGAACGCAATTAAAAAGGATGACAGTATGTACTCTTGTCAAAATTCGGTGGAAACCCCGACCACAGTCTTATAACTAACAGTCATATTTTTATGTCCGGGGAAATCCCAGTGTAAGAATGACAGATACAAGGTAAAGCCCTATTGTGTTGCGTAT
>DWDT01002341.1:0-13904 GCA_018245595.1 Microceris scylla | reverse complement strand
ACGTAACTGGTGAAACGTGGGAGTGTTCTGCATTCCTCTGCCTACCTCTTCGGAGATTACAGGCGTGAAGTTACGTTCAGTAATAGGTTCTCATTTGACTGCAAACTTGATGGAAAGTGAGGTGCAGCATAGGATGTAGCACACTCGCTTAGAAAGTGCCTATTCATTTTTGTCTTTGCCATGTAATTATTCTGTATGTAGATTTCATTTATTAAAATAACAATCTTTAAGTTCTACACAGCTACCAAAACAGTATGGAGTATCTCTCAATTAAAACAAATAATATTATGATTATATGTATTTTAAGTGCAACCCACGCTAAGTGGGACTCGTCGGCGCACAGTTTCTCGTTGCCTTTGGTTAACGCCGTAAGGTTAAAAGGTGAGGCTGGTGCAATTGACGACACTATTGGTGTGGATACTGGCAATGTGTTTGGTAATTGTGCGAGCTGTATATAATCCAGCCTAGCGAGGTGTGGTCAGAGTCTACTTGAATACATTTGCATGAAACCGAGCAATTAAAATTATTTTTTAATAAGGTGGCATTTTTCGTGTCACTACTTATACAAAAATTACGCTGTCGATTAAGCATTAACGTTTAGTTATCTTAAACGAACTCTTTTTTAACCGAGTTTCATTACTGATAGGTGAAACTCCGCGAAGTTTTAACGTAAATAAAAAAAAATAGTTGTAACATTTAATAATTAATTAATTAATTAATAATTATTTTTCTCATATATTGGAGATATGGGAGTGTAAATTTTATTTCAATCAATTCACCTAGTCTCTGAAACATGAAATGAACTTTAAACTGTTTTAGTACCTAATTGTTTACATATCCAGCACTAATCACGTGTGCTACTTATAAGTACTTACGTGTATGGTAACAACGCAATTATTGCGATTATCAGGACCATCAAAAGTGTTAACATCTATTGACCTGCGTGTCATAGCGATACGCTCACTTATAAAACAGATCCACGCTCGCACATTCGGCCGCAGCAGCTCGTGCAACACCAGCAAGTATAATTGATGAGCTCGTGTCCCGGATCACGTAACGCTTACCGAAACACCGTAACATTACACAACGGACGATAAAATCTTCGATTCGTAAATACATCTACTTAAATGTCGGTCATTATAACGGACAATGTAGTATTAGGACGTCGCGGGTTGCGATTTACAAGCACAAGAATGCTCAGAGACTCCAGACAACGAGAATCGTTGACTTCGTTCATAAATAGAAAGGTCATCTTACAATATTAAATATACGGTTGTAAAATGTCGGTCATTATAACAGACAAGATAGTGATAGGACTTGCCTCGGGACGTAAGTTACACACAAGCAATACAAGAATGCTCGGTGACCCCATCATCGCAATGAGAATCGTTAACTTCGTTCCTAAGTAGAAAGGTCATCTTACAATCAATTTTTCGTAAGCAAGTTGCGTAGCGGCAAACTAGTTTGTACCTTATTTGAACACCAAATATGTTTCATGTTCGATATCTGCTCTTAATCATTTATCAGCTAATGATATTTTTTATCAATGAAATGGCGGTATTTCTTTTCAAATGCTAAAACACCAAATACCCGTGTCATAAGCGATATACGATAATAATTTTTTACCTATTTACCGCCATATATGCCGGACATCACTTAAAATAACTGAGGTTAACAAACTTAGGTAGGTATATCGCTTTGTACATTGACATGTTGTCGTATCAAAGTCATGTTTTTGTACATGACTGCGCTTTGTAAACATAGCCAACGAGTTTTAATAAGACGTGCAGAGCCAATGAACTTTATCAGCCGATCTCGGAGCCAGGCGTGCAATGATACCAGGTGATGTATTTGCCATGTCAAGAGAAATGAGCTCAGTTGACGAGACATTTTACAGTATATAATTTTTTTCGGCGCAATTTTGCGATCTTAATACCTATTTGTGATAGATTTGGATTTAAAAGAGAAAACAACAGAAATATATCGTAAAGGTTTGGTTATTATTAATAAACGATATATTTTGTCTTTAATTTCATTTTGATCATTAACATTTTGTTTTTCCATAATTTTAACTGTTCATTGCCTCGTGTTCTCAATAAAGCGTACAAGGCGTTATACCTGCTCATACATCCAACGATTTAAATCTCCGTGAAATGAAAAATCGTATCCTTGACTTGAATCTTCCTTAGCGTTGCAAAAACTCAGTCAAGGAAACGCATTAAAGACAAACGAAGCTGGGTTATACAATGTTGTTTATAAATAGGAATCTTATGTAAGCGTGAGCGCCATACAGAACTAACAAGACATTATGAGGCATCTCACTCGTGAATCTGCATGCGTCTGTGTGTAGGCAGGCAGACGGGCGACGCTCCACGCGTGGGCTTTTAGTCAATATGGTATGATAACTTGGCGCTTAATATTTAGTGTTACGACTGCAGTGATGACATGTGCCATGTATTTTGGTTCTGCTTTTGTTTGTGTGTGGCAATGCTGATATCACAGTGCCATGTAACAGCAGTGAGCCAACTGTACTTTGATCGTGATCCTATGTATACGATGTATGCATGTTATTAGCGAATCTTTTTACAGGAGTAGGTACAGAAATGTAGTAGGTATACGACTGAGAAGAGAGTTAGTGTGATATAATTCACGTTATGCTCTATATTTTTACTATTCTTTTTCAATATAAAACTATCATAATAACCCAGTGATCTGCATTTTTCTTAAAATTTAATATTTATTTTGTTTCTTCATAAATTTGTTGATATTAAAACCGTAACACAGTTATACAAACATTAGTTTTGTATTCGACATAATTTAAATAGTCATATTATATAAAGAGGAACAGAATGTTTGCAAATATTATTTATTCATTATACTTGTAAATTCAACACCAATTAACTTTCGCAGATACGTCAAGTGAACTCAATACACTGTTATGTTACAAAGCAATCATCACTTCCCAGTCAAACGATTTGCAAAACTTCCATTTGCCAGCTAATGCCTATAATTACACTATGATTCTAATTGTTCGATATCCTTACAGCATACATATTTAGGTATATTCACAAAAACTTCATTATTTCAATTATCAGCAATTCGAATGATAAGAATTTCAAATACACTACTGTATATCTACTAATATATTATACTAGATACAATCAGTCTAAAATTACATTGTATTGGAACAAAATATATAACTCTTTTGAAAAGTTTCTTTACGTATATCGTCACTCCACCTAGCTGGAGGGCGTCCTACACTACGTTTGCCAAGTCGCGGTTTTAACTCCATGGCTATTGGATATACGCAAAGTGGCTGGCAATCGTTGGATGCGAAGAGCTGAAGATCGAGCTCAGTGGCGTGCCATTGGAGAGGCTTATATCCAACAGTGGACAATATTATTGACAGAGACAATATTAGAGACAATATTAACATTTGCAAGTAGATCTGTCATCTAACTAACGCATTGGAACGTGGAGATAGTATATCAAGAACGAGTATTGTGTAATAACTTTGTGTATTGAAAACAGCAAATATTTGGAATAATTCATTGTGTCTACGTAAGGCAGTAAATATAGCGTGGTATAGCCGCAGTTCAGTATTGCAGCATTTATTTTTTATCTCTTTAGGTACTTAATTATTTACGTACGGGACAAATTTTGATTTCAAATTAAACAAAATGAAGTGAGAGATCTGTTCAAAAGTACCACTTATATCTAAAAAAATCCTTTCCAGCTCACGTGTGACTTGAAAACGGTCTAGCAATCCTTCCATTCAAATTCTTCGTAGGACACTTCCATAACCTAATATTTCCTGCTATTACGTATGCATACATTATGAAATAGATCTAATGCTGAAAAAATACGTCGGCGAGACGTTTCTACAATCTTAAATTGATATTAAAAATATATTGCTCACGTAGTAATTAAGTACGTACCTAGTCATTTATTGGCAGGTCGACAAAAATGCCAATAATGACATACATGCCACGTATGTTTTCCGAGAGCATATTCTCTTTTAAGGTACAGCCACTTTATCATCATCACATCAGCCTTTACCGTTCCACTGCTGGACATAGGCCTTTCCCAAGGTGTGCCACAACACTTATATGTAGATAAATTATAAACAGTTACTACATATATTTTTTGTTATGAACCCATTTTGGTAGCTCTAATGTTTTAGATATTTTACGCGTTGATTATTTATGTCATACATATGTATGTATGTCATTTTTATAGACATATTATAATCAGTTACGACATGTTATTATGTATAATAAACGTTTCATGTGTTTATGTTCGTTAGCTTCACTTTTTTATCGTTCAAATATTTGTGTATTACAAATATAGTGTCATGAGAGATGAGACATTGTCATGTACAAGGTACCTTATTTCTTACGTACGTACGTACTTATTTCTAATACATCATATTCGTTATGTATATGACTATATATATATATATATATAACGTAACTCGCGCCTGTAATCCCCAAAGGGGGAGGCAGAGGAGTATACACTCCCACGTTGCACCAGTTACGTTTACGTCCCATGGAATTAGTGGAGAGCCTATTACCTTTCACCGGGTACAGATCCAGACCCCGAGTCAGTACTATATATTCCAAAGTAGAAAAATCCGATAGCACCCGACCCGGCATTTGGACCCAGAACCTCCCGCTCGGCTGTCTAAATCTAAATAAAATGTTTAATTAATTCACAATTATTCTCTTGCGATTCAATGTAAATTGTCATGTAAATTAATAGAGTAATATCGTTACTGTGAAACTATCAATAAAATCACATGAATTTATTCATACTACAATTTTGTCGATATCGTAAACTCAAATAATTAACATTTTACAACTTAATTATGATATCATAATAATTATTACATTTCCAATTTCAATATGTATTTTTATAACGGTAGTTTTATTGTCTCATTAATTAATGTGTCACGTAAGCGGGTAACGTAACCTTTAATATACGAGTAGGTATGCGTTAATACGATGGTGATAACAGGCGTTGAAAAATGATATTAAGATTTGTCTACTGTCATCGCACCGCCGACGCATGTCGCCTTTGAATACCAAATAAGCCTTTGAGGGAGGTGTGACGAAGACAGTTGCATTTTTTTATTGCATAAACGTTTAATTCTAGATGCGATGAACAGACGTGCATAAGCGTACACATCACTTAACCTAAAATTAAGTAACACCTTAGCTCCGGAGCTTTCGAATGGCTTAAGTTTAATTAAATACCTAGCCTTAGCTTTGTTTTTTTTTTATCGCGTGTGAATAGTGTATTAATTAGATATTTGGTATTTTCTTATCAATTCATCATCAAAGTTATAGTAAGTTTTAATAACTATGTGCAATACAATGAAAGCGTTAAGCAACTATGCTATATGGAATCAAGCTATTTCTCCATCAATACGTCAGTTGTAAGTGTTAAAATAAATAAACTCATTAGGATCGTAAATTTGTATGAACGAATGGGTATGTTGGTCAACTATGCTCTAAAAGTATGAAAATTTATTTAGTCATTTTATGCTTCGAGATTCAGTCGTTTTTACCGTAAACGGAAAGGGCCTAATGATCATTATAACATAATTGAGATTCACTCGACTCCTATCTTAGGTAAGGAAAGGCAAAACGGCCGAATTTCGGTGGCGGGAAAAACGTTTATGGTACCTACGTAACATCGTTACTTTGAAGTCCCATGGCATAGGTGGTGAGGCTATTGCCATACATCGGGCACAGATCCAAACTTCGAGTCACTACTAGAAATTCTAAATTAGAAAAATCCAATAGCACCCTACCCGGGATTTCAACCCAAGAACTTCCGATCGGCAGTCGCGTTTGCAACCACTCGACCAACCAGGCCGTCAAGTTTATGGTCTTTAATATTATATAATTCAATTTACGTACTTTAGGATTGGGCAGTTCTATAATTTTTTGTGCTGTTTCACGATAGGTAAAAAATTAAAAATGAACACTCAAAATTACGCCATTATACCTACTCTGCACATTGGTATTTTTTAATTTATTAGAAAGCTTATTATATTTCGACGCACGTTAAATGGATATATTAAATATAGGGTACAAATTAACGTGCAATGAAAATAAATCAATTATAACAATGCTAATTAATTACCAACGACATGGCAATTCAAGTGTCACTAATATTTGTTTCGAACGATTTCTGGATTAAGTATAATTGAACATTCTATAGTTAAGAATATGATCGATGACGAACTTAATCGCATCGAATCGAATCAATTTAATGATCGAATCGGAAAAATCTTGCCAAAAATGACAAGGCATAATCGATTCTTCTGATGTTGCATTTGTTTATATATCCATGTTAAGATAATATCTGCATACAATACAAATTTAATACAATGAATTTACACACACTATTTATGTAGTATGTATGTAAATGAAGAGAGTAATAACTATAGAAGAAGCACTTCAAATCTGGAAAGATAGAGATATCTGACAGTCTGGCTCTCTGCCTACTCTTCAAGGGGCCCGGCGTGACGATAACAATAAAGCGAATAATAAGGAGTGTTTGTGGTTATATGTTGTTTATGTGCACTTATTAATAATGTAATAGGAATTCATGAAACGGAAAGACATCTGTACAAAAGTACCACTTATGTCTAAAGAAATCTCTTTCAGTAGACCTGTGACTGGATAAGAGGTGAGAGTATACTCGTACATGCAATGTGGTATGGTATGAGTATTGAATGCGTGGTGTATGGCTGGGATTACTAAAATAAGGCCACGTTGCGTAAACATCGCCATAAACGCACTCCTTGTCCGATTCGTCGCGCTTACGGGGATTAAAACGTATTATAAACTGCCATACGTCTGCCGTATGCATACATATCAGTACTACAGAAGAGATGTAGGCTTTCGAAATCGATCAATGCGACATGCATGAAAAATTGACGTCAATTAAAATTATGTACATTACCACACACTGCGAAGTAAGAGAAAGACATTGAAGAAGAAGGACAAGAAAGAGAAAGATATGGATACACTGAAGTACGTGTACGTTGACATGTGAAGATAAACAGCTGATCGAGTTACGAGCGAAAGCCAGTTGATATTTAAGGACGGTAGTGCCTGTTAGAGATTGGATGGCGGCTGCGGATTGCTCAGTGATGCGGTTAAGAAATACTACCCATTAGCTGACCTATGCTTAGGCGAAACGTGAAGCGACTGGTCGGAATGCGCCGATGAACGATTCCGTCTATGAGAGGTTCTCAAACTCATTTTGTCTTGTGTCCACTTTGAGAATAACTATTTTCTAACGCCCGGCCCCCTTAAATTATAGATTTCTATGAAATTTGTTTCAGTTTTACTTTTTAAACCGCTGGTTTAAGACTTTAAAAATACTTTGTTAAGATACCATAATTTAAAGTTATTGAAGTTTTATAGTAAGTACCATTTCTAGCGATTTTTTTAAGATTAGCAAAATAAACTTCTGCCAATATTTTTTTATTATCTTCTCTATGTTTTTTGTAACATTTATTACCATAACATTTATTGTTAATATCACAAACAACGCAGACGATGTTGCGGGTATCATCAACTAGTTTTAAATATACCTAGGGTGTTATACATATGATTTATACGTTTTCAGAGTTCAACTTACATCATATATTATGAACCTTTACCGATCCCGGAAAGCCTCCAGCGCCGACAAGGAGGCGTCATCGCTCACTTTGAAAAACACTGGTCTAAGATGTTCAACATACTCGCTAATGTATTTACGTAATACATAACGAGATTGCTACTCACTGGCAGGTGTCTTAAGTAGCTGCTTTCGTTCGGACTACTGTATGCATTGGGATTTATTGGTGTTAAATAGTCGTAATTTAGGATTGTTTTAAAATTCCGATAATATTTTGTGTTCGATATTACGTGGTTTCGAATAAATGCATTGCATAATAAGTTCAAATTTACCAGGAATACGTTTAATGGAAAGGAAATGACAATTAAGTATGCAGGCCGCCTGAAGCTGAGCGCTTACTGCAGAATTTGATCATAACTTATGTGAAAGGTTAACTTATGCAAAGCGCAGCAGAATATTGCGTTATAATTTATTTTAAAGTATATTACTTATTTTGTTGGTTTAGTGGCTGCAAGCGCAACCGCCTAACAACAGGGCCTGGATTCGATCCTCGAGTCGGGTGAAGTTTTATTGAGTTTTTCTAACATGTAATTCCCAGTAATAGTTTTGTGTTTAGATTTGTGTCCAGTGTATTTCAATAAGCTTCACCCATAATACGTGGGATGTATAACATATATGGAAAAAAGTGGGATTAGGCACAGACATCTCTGCCTAGCTCTTTACAAATGTACAGGCATGATGATATCACATAACAACTCGCTCTGACCCCGTTTCCTAAACGGTAGAATCTAATATGCGTGCGAAAAAACAAGTGTAATTATTTATGGGAGCGCATCCAAGTTATCATCTTAAACACGTCCGCCCATCGCTCGGCTCTATGACTTATCACCGACCTTTGAAGTAATAGTATCGCAACTGGTCCCGAGAACTATTAATAAAATATGTATGAACATTTTTTTTGCACTTACAAAATATTTGCAGCTTGCGAAACCGCGCAACCTGTGACCTACCGCGCAGTTAGTATCGAAAACTCCAGAAACAAAATGCACCTTTTCGATATAGTATTTAAGTGCTAAATGTACTTGGATTCTTTATTGTCCTCTGGATTGAACGTGAGTTATGAACAAGAAAGTCCCACTAAGAACAAACATAACGCACGATAATCGGATCCTTGAAGATATGATCTTAAATAATCATTCTGTCAGATCGTGCTGATAACGTATTTATTGTGCGATTTAATTGTAGTAACATTACTACAGTACTCTTAAACAGCGGTTGGCTGTGTCGTGTTTAATTGTATTATCGAGATGATTAGATAATAAATGAAGCTTTTAAAAGTACCTATAAGCGTATATGAAACAGTTTTAAATTAATTAACGCTATATGAGTTTTATCAAATCAATTTATCGCCAACAAACTATTAGCCTGTTTCATATCCTTATAGAAGGTCCTTTTGGACGTTCTCTTTCTAGCCTATTGGTATGCTGATTACCTAATAGTATTAAAGTTTGTGGAGAATCTAGTAAATAATAGTATTTAGAAACATAATGTGTAGGCATAGTCATATGAAAACAAAAAATAAAAGCCCGATAGATATACATATTACTACGATTAACAGTGATTATAACATTTATAATATAGGTATATGCTTTAATAAACATTATATCAATCTCAGTGAAACACGTGGATAATTAAACATTACAGCTCAAGAGCTGTATGTAAGTAATGTTGATGTCAAGATATCAATGAACATAATTATGACCTAATAAACCGTGTTATTAGTTCATAATTATGTTAAAACGTATTAAAGACTATTACTGTTCACTTCCTCATTGGTCGAGTGGTGGAAGCGCGATTGCTAATTGAGAAGATGAGGTTCCTTACCCGGGTCGGGAATTATTGGATTTTTCTTACTTAGATTTTCTAGATAAATTTTTGTAATGACTCGAAGTCTGGATCTGTGCTCAGTGTACGGAAACAGGCTCACCACATATTCGATGATGGGAACCAAACGTAAATAATGAAAGCTGAGACTGTACTACATTTCTCTGCCTGCCTCTTCGCAGATTACAACGTGATGTTACCCCTTACTAGAATTATTACTACAACTTCTCTTCCTACTTCTGCTAAATACCTTAAACTCGGTAAAGCCAAAAGCGTTTGAACGTTTCGATGGAGTTATTTCACTTAGATACTGGTGAGAATTAGTCTTCGCAGCTAACTACATATATATTTGTATATAAATACCTATATCTCAAAAAACTCATGTGAAGATATAGAAATTTGTGAGGGCAAAATCTCGTTCAGAAATGTGGAATACGTCTTTGGTTAAATCTCAAACAAAAATGACAATTATTAATAAGAATATTTCTTATAAATAGTTGGTGAAATTGTTTAAAATGGCAAATAATTTAATATAACATAAACATGACAGCAAGCTTGTGTTTTCCAGAAAGGGTACACACAGTGATAAATGCCAATAATTTATAGTAATATTATTTTAAATATATAATCGAGATTAAATAGCTGTGACTGGTGTTTGTCGAGGTGAATGTGCAGCTGAGTTAGTGAGGTGAAACGGAACTGCGCGAGACTGCGGCGCTCGTCCGTGGGATTGGCAGTTGCAATGCGACCCGCCGACGGAAACTGCGTAACTATTGAATGCATATATTGCATAGCCTTATGTGTTATGTTCACGACGTTTACAGAACACTTTCACATGTTACATTAATCATATATTAAATTAACGCTAACTTAAAGTCACTCCACCTAGCTGGAGGGCGTCCTACACTACGTAGGTATACGATATACGCAAAGTGGCTGGCAGTAGTTGGATGCGAAGAGCTGAATTCAGATCGAGCTCAGTGGCGTGCAATTGGAAAGGCCTATGTCCAGCGGTGGACGGGAATAGGCTGATGATGATGATGATGATGATGAACGTAAAGTCGTTAAAAATATACTCGTATAAATACTACAGCTTGTGCAGCTTTAAAACTAGAATGATAACAATCTTTTTCTTTTTAAAGGTGCGGAATCTCCATTTTATATTTCATCAATTGACAATAAATTCATAATAGCAAGAAAAGTAGCCAGTCAAAAATAATGTTTGACTGACATTAACTCTGAGTTGACTTGATTGACTGACTTATACGACTACCTACATCGCGGATTTGCGACTACATACCTACATAGAGTGTAATATCTCAAAAACACTATCTTTCAGAAAACAGTCTTGAGAGTTTGAAATCATAATTATTTTATTACTAATATAATAGTCATACATCATAGAATAGTCTATAACTTACATAATATTATAATAGACATAGAGTAATTATGATTTCAAACTTTCTGAACTGTTTTCTGAAAGAGAGTGTTTTTGACATATTACACTAGTCGCAAATGAGCTATATGACTTTTTAATGTTCGTATTAAATCAGGGGTAACAGTATCACGAACAGGGTTAAAAGTCGTGTGGCCTGATTATAACAGCTTAATAAAACATTACTTCATCATCAGTCTGCCGTAGATCGTCAGTTGGACCGATAAACGCTGACGTCTAGTCTGCACGGGTCAGAATTATTGTTATCAGAGAAATGTTGCGACCTTGGAATTTTCCATGTGATCGAGCACAATTACTCAGTGTTACCATGAATGATTTATTGTATGTTAAACATATTTGTTTAATATATAGTATTATAATTGATTTAATAATAAGTTATCGCGTTTTAGAGCGTAATTTCAATGATAGACAGAAAATTACGAGTGGGTACCTATATTTTTTTTCCATTAATTTATATCAAAAGTAAAAACAGGTTTTGACCAAATTAGGTCAGATGTTGTTTGATAGGACAATCAGAAGTCTTTGAAACCGGCGTGCGTTTAAGAAGAGAGTTATAAATGTACAATAAGAACGTCAGGAGCAGGACCGGGTAGAGAAATTTAGCATTCGGTGCTTTCTGCCTATTCCATAAAATACCTGGCGTGATGGTATAATAGTAAAAAAGAATTTAGATCACACATTATTCCCGATTGAGCTGCCATTATAATATGCATTGCATTAAAAATACCACTAGGTACCAATAATACATGTTCAGTAAGTAGTTCTAGAACAAGATTTTTTTAACTAAGTCGTGATGTAGGAAGTAATTGTTTTATTACGACTATGACGGCACTCACGACTCGCTCTATTGTGTGTGATTATTAAATATTTACATGTACATATGTACATATATTATATGTCACGTGAATATTGCAGGCAGACGTTAAGGCCTGATATTTATTTGTCCCGTCGACTTTTATAATTAAACTCAAATAGGACTGAAATGTTACGTGAAATCGTTCATCAATGTAGTCATATCTGTGACAGTTCCAACCCAACTCTATTTGGACCATATATGGATACAACGTCTCTTGTTGAAATTGGCCGTATTTTTTTTGAAATTATTGGGCCTTTTGTCGAATAGCGTCTTTTCTACCTCCAGAGTCACTCTATAGGAGCAGGGTACATTCCAGTACTACATTGTTAAAACCGTGGTTCAACAGTAATTGTGTATGACGTACGCATGGCTGACGTACTTGAACTGATGATAACGTTGGATGCAATGGAAAACTCACCGCCAACATACGTAATTATGACATGTTCATGTCAACAAAGTACCATAGTATAGTAAATAGAATACAAACATAGTATGGTAAATAGAACAAATATCATTAGACTTTGATCCCTCGAAAACATTGCCACAATAAACATTAAGCGACTTTGATCCCTCGAAAACATTACTATATTAAACATAGTTGGACTTTGATCCTGTGATAACATTACCACAATTAATATTATTCGACTTTGATCCTTTGAAAAATTACCACAATAAAAACATTGTCAGATCCTGTGGTATTGCCTGTTTACCAAAAATAGTTAAGTTTTTTAGAACTTTTTCTGGAACAGCTGTATACAGTAAAGGTAAAACGAATGGTTAACATGTGAAATTTATTATTTTTGTGAATCAGTCCCTTCAATGAAATGGATATGTGTTCTTTACTTTCTTACGCTCTTAATTCGAATGTAAGGAACTAAACTTGTCTTCCGACGTCGTTTCAGTATGTGATATTTAGTCTTAAAAAGTATATTATGTTTTTCATGGAGAAAGAGGTGTGTCCCAGGAATTGAATGGACGACATCCGGAATGTGAAGCTGAATTCTAAGCTATTAATAACAATAAATAACTGATATATGATATGACGTTTGACACAACTAGAACAATCTGAAGAGTAGCATTTAGAGTAGTTAAACCAATTTTTTTTATATTTAGCCTAGCAAATAGGCAGAGGGGCCACCTTCTGGTAAGTGGTCACCGCAGCCTATGGACACTTGCAACACCCGAGGAGTCGCCAATGTTTTTCCGGCTTTGAAGGAGAGCTACTCTTTACGTTTTTCTTGAAAAACCCCGAGTCATAATGCTCCAGAAAACTCATTCCACATTTTGCAGGTGCTCTGCAAAAAGGATCGTGAATCATGAAAACCGAACTGCGGAGGACGGATTTACTGGCGGATCTCTAAAAAGTGTCTTTCTAATTTCGCTAACGACTTATTAGCTAAACATTGGAAAATGGCAGATTTCACAATAGTTACAAAATATTCGACTTTTCGTCGGTAATTACGTGAGAGCGACACAACAATCAGCGCCGAGCACCGGGGGGAGCGGTGGCGCTCATTAGGGGAGGCTTACGTTCAACAGTTGAATTAAATAGGCTGATGTTGATGATGTTGACACAACAATTGTAACAGGAATTCTGGTTGTATCTGCTATCTGTTATTCACTTGTATGACATTTATAATACGTTCCTAAACAAAGGCTATATTATGACTCTGTTATTGGAGCACGAAATAATCATTTTTGACGTATACACGTAATTTGTAATTAACTAGTTGCTACCTATTTCGTCTGCGCTGCTTAGTATATTAAAAACGTATTTTATTAGCAAAAGAAGAAATATCAAAGAGGTTCGAAGCAAAAATATGATTTGCTTATAAAATTTCTTTGTAAATAATGTTATTGATTTTAATGTTTGTAGCTAAGGCCCACTTATGCAAGGCAAGAAAACACATCTAAATGCTTAAGCGTAGAAAATAGTTGTTTCTTAAAACTTTAATAAGCTTACACTAAATGAAGATAATATATATATATTTTTCAACCCATTACAATTCCACTGCTGAAATACGGGTCTCCTCTCATATTGAGAGGGTTAAGGCCATAGTCTGCCACGCT
>DWDT01002340.1:0-13909 GCA_018245595.1 Microceris scylla | reverse complement strand
CATGATTTCCAAATATATGTTATTACCATCTAACTAATGGGCGTATCTTCCCACTGCTGGGTATTGCCATCTTGCTATTACGTCAATTTTTCCGTTCCTGGCCTGTATACCTACATTTATTACCCATAGATAATTGTTTGATCTCACGTACAATTACAATTTATTTATATGATTTTATATAGTGACATACTTTAAAGGAATTAATGTACATGTAACATAGCCCATATGTATGTAAATATTGCATGTTTATACGTAATTTCATGTAGAGATGTAGACATAGAGTTACAGTACACAATATAGCAATATTTGTTATGGAGATAACTGTTATGTGTCTGTAAATAAATTAATATTATATTTTTGTATGCCATACGTTTTGCACATTACGTAATGTCTGTTAAAGTCCGAGCTTACTGCGTGCGAGTGTGTGTCTACGTATGCGTGTGTGCGTGTGTGTGTCAGTGCACGGCGCTGCTGCTGGAACTTATAAGTACTTACTCTATAGAGTGTTTGTGTTGAACCATTTCAAAACACAAATAAACTTAACACTTCAGTGCTAGTTCTCTAGCTCTTGGAAACTTGTGCTGTTGAATGATAAATCTTGCTTCGTAGCTGGTATACGTACTGCAGGTTGAAACAACCTATTTTTATTTGGAAAAAATAAATATTTTGTAAATGTCCTAATGTTTTATAGTAAACATTAACAGATAAAATATTCTATAATAATTTTGAGAAGCTACAAAATGTTTAAATGTAATATAAACTGTCAAGAATAATTTAAAATGGACATTATATAATAACACTTTTAGAGTTCTTAGAGTAATAGTACATACACACCTCGATAGAATATTCCTTCCTTCATTTTACACATTTTAATTCTTGTGTATAAATAGTCTCTCGTGAAACGGAAATGGTAATGGGATCTAAAAAGAGTTGTGTAGTATTTCTGTCTTAGTCTAATAATTGTGTATACATAAATTAACGTGTTCGTTTGTTTTCAGAAGTATTTAATTTTTTTTACATATAATTATGTAATGAGTATTATTGTCGGCGTCGAATATTTTACATTAGTGGCGATATGCCCAATTCATTTTAATAAAGAACATCAAATTAGAAACATATTTCATTCTAACTTTTTCTACCATATTGGCACACGCACGGTTTTATTGCTTACGTGTATAATGAGGCACACACTCAGTATTCCCGGAGCACGTCGACACGAGGCTCTTTACGAAAAGCACTACACGGCATTGTTAGATTTCTCCTTAGCTTGTTTCAGTCAGTACACCTGAAAACGTGTACAACATTATGATTTGAGTTATCGAAATTGAATTGCTTGTTGTTCTATTTACAGTTATTGCAATTTGAAACGAAAATTTTATATAAATTACTACTTGTGCGAATATTTTGATTTGTACTATTTATATGATGACAGTTTCCAATCAAACAGGTATCTGGGAATTACAAGTGTTCAAATACACTTAAGTCGAGATGGAACATACCGTACGTTAATACACGTTCAGTATGGAAGTGCATTAATTTCGGAAACTTGATTATTATCAAATCACCAGTTGGCTGGTAATGGAATGCTCCGTGCAGGAGCTTCATAGCTTAGACGTCAACAGCGGAAGTCGATACAGCAGCCAGCGGTACCGGAACTTGTATTTCCATGTTCCACTAAGTTTATCCACGAAAATCTTGAATTTTCGCGCTCGATAGCGTAAAAATATCAAAATATTCATATGTATATATATCATAAATAAAATTACAGTAGGCGGGGGCTGTCGCGAAGCCGGTGCTTATTGTCCTCCTGTAGCTAGGTTATCTCTAATAATAATACGGATATCCGCTGAATCCACGCGGGGTGGCAAGTGGCTCGTGAAATGAGGCCACCGAAATTACTTTGTCAATCTTGCCGGATTTTTGCCGATACGGATTTGTTTGATTCATAAATGCAATTACTGTTCGCTTGTTTGTTTATTGCTATCGGTAATTTCCCAAATAACTAACATTGGGGTGACGTGACGGAAAATGTTCCGCGTAATTCAAATAAAGGCTGAAATACATTTGAACTAAGACTTTCTGTAAAGATTACACACTGTTTTATGGTTGCCTTAGATTACCTTCACTCTTGACTCCTTTGACTAGAATTTTGGCATAAAACTTCCAGGAAACAATAAGTGATAGAATTCCAAAAAATCATTAAACGTTGTTTGCAATTTTACTTAAAGTATCGAATTGACAGGACATTCTGTCGCAGGAGCCAATTTTCAACCGTATAATTGTCCCGTTACGAAGGAAAATACTTCTTCTCGTAAACTTATTCTGTTCAAGCGATAAATGATAATATTGCCGTCCATGACGCAACACAGCGTAGTGGCACGTGGCTGGATTAGTGACAATTTAATTAGTTAAGACTGTAGGCCGAGCAGTACATAGGATTCATCGGCAAAGAGAATACATTAACTGATATTCATGTACATAAGCAAAATGCGCGTATGGACAACATGAAAACATCGGTTCACGAATACTCATTACGCCGAGCACGCTGGCATCAATCAATGTGATCAACTAAAAATACGGGGCCTCATTTGCGCATCACCATACACACGTGTTAATTAATGATGCATTGTTCGCTCCCGCGCACTGCCTGCCATTGTGCGGCGCGAGCATACTGAAAATAATTCCGTTTCATAATACCTACAGTGTAGAAAACTACGCCGGGACAAAGAGGTGTTCGCTAACGACTTTTGAATTTTTATTTGTATGGAGACTGCGTTCGTACTTGTTGTATTGACTGTCTGTGAGCATGATATTATTTAAAGCGAAGTTGTATTATATCGTTTATTGACTTGGTTTATAGGCTTTGCCTACCCGTTCAGGGAAATAGGGCGTCGTGCTATGACACATGTTTACCCACATTTTTCTTCTCCATTACGTATGCCTTCTGTTTTGCCTATGTCCTAAATATCAAAAATATCCTTTTCGTTCCCTGTGTGCATTGACGTGCACATGTTTGGCACATTGATGTCAACAACCTATAAGTTTTATTTCGTTATTATTCGTTTTACTATATAACGACTGCCTCAACGGCTGCATTACTTCAACACATTTTATTACGAGAGATCTTTTATTCCATCTCATACTGCATTTTTGTTGGCAAATTACCTTTCTCTGGTTACAGTGGTGCCCAATGTGTACCTGTGATACTTTTATATAACGAAAAATATACGAGTACCTCAAACCAATAATTTATCCCCAAAAAGCGTAAGAGGAAAAATATAACATACACTGTTATGATGGAGATCATCGTGTATTGATACGGAACAAAATGGAAGTGTGTTTTATGAGCGATGCAATATTGAAAAATGGAACCTTCCAGCGCTGGGACGTGGCGCTTTACTACGTGGAAGAGTTATGGTAAAGATTCGAAATCTGGACCGATTTTTCTCCTTTATTTCTAAATTCACCTCCTTTTGGTTATTATTGTGTTATACGTATTGTTTGGTTACATTTCATTAACTGAATTTCTTGATTAGAAACTAACAATGTGAATTGATTGTTCCCCGAATACGTATCATTTATCTGTTTTGTTGACTAGCAATCTGATCGTTTGTTTTTTGGATGCTTTGAAATTTTTCATACATTCAGTGAGTTGACTGATTGAAATTCTTATTACTAGTTTTCCTGAGATCTACAATCAAGGCAGCCTAGTCTTCCACGGAGCCTATTCGTAAAACACAATAGTCCATCGAAACATCCCGATCGGAAAAGTAATGGAGCGCTGTATTTTAACTTTTTTTACGGACGGTACTATTCGCATTCTATAGAGAGAAATGAAATAGCGGGAAAAATATGCTTCAATAGAAAAATGTTTTGAAATTCTCTCGCACTCGTCTGTTTTTATCAACGTTTCTACGTTAACTTGATATTAGTTCAGAATTAATCAGTGAACGAAAACATGCAGTACAGATTTCAGCAGAACCATTTTACACGAAACTGGCGTCGCGTCCGGTGCCATTGTGTGACACATATTAGCGAAGCATAGTTCTAGGAATTGGCTAATATAGATGTCTATATAGCGCTTGTTAAATAAACTGAAAATTTTAAGATATCCAATATTTGTTAAAAACAAACAAATATAATTTTATAATGTTTTAAAGAATATAAACAATGACGATGTTTAAGTAAGTACGAACCACAATGAACTACAGCAGGTATAAAGTTGCAAATTTTTGCAGATCGCTTTCCTCAACACTCCCGCCTGCTGACTACGTAATAATGACCTTACGTATCACAATGGCGATCGTGCCTGGCCGATGCGCGTACGGTTATGTCGTGTTGCAGATACACCAGAACGCATTGCCGGAAAATGCCCGTTAGGATTCTACGTGCGTAAGATTGCCTTTGTCGTAATACATTTATGACACCGTTCTACGTAGAAGGAAGATGACGTTCCCATAACGTCCTGCTTTTAGCATAGAATAATAAAATTGCCCACGAGAACAGTAAATATAGTAATAGATTTTTATTCTGACTGCGGATATCGAAAAAAAATGGGTTTAACAATTCGTATTCACGTGGGTAATATCTGAAGCCAACCTGCGTGCTTACGTATCCTTTCAATAACGCATGCGATACACTTTGACAGGTGACTGAGTGCGCCGGCTGCTGCCTCTGTAACCTGCCCGCTCGGCTCAATCTCTTCGCTACTACATCCATTTACGTGCGTCGGCAACATCTGCTCCACGAAATAATTTTAACGAGAAAAATAAACTGGCTCGCCCTCGCCCGTCTACCCTCCCTGACCCTTGCAAATTAATGAAGTATAAAGTTGTCGGTGTACAAGATAATAACGGCGACGAATGTTAGGTGAGATTTAAGTCAACGAGATGGCCCGGAACGAGTTTAAATTTTTGATTAACGTCAGGGGACCTCCGGCCGGTAACGGGACCTCATTTGTCACGTTGCGGCCTCTCAAAACCTAACTTCGGGTATAAATCATCCACTGACTTTATTTATGGAGATGGCTCACATTTTCTCTCTAGAACGTTCTAGAGGCGAACCGACCAGGCTCTTTTTTTGCTCTTTAATGTTTTTTGCCAAGATCGGTACGATGCTGAATCGGATGATATTACGCGGATAAGCCTCCAGCGAAAAGCGGCCGAAATGAAAGCGGTCCGTGTCGGCAGCGGAGTGTAATATTCGATTCAGCAACTATTAGAGGCGGCGGCCGGGCTCGGCGCCCGCCGCTGTCGATTCGCTCCACTAAATCATCGTTCTATGAGACGTGGCAAATGTACGTAGCCCGAAGAAACGCCACCTTTTGCGGATTCACCGTTTCCTTTGTAAGTGTTACAGCTACTTAGTTTCAATCAGAGCCTTTGAATCAGTGTTCGCTCCCATCTGCTTCTTACGAAAGTGCAAAGTAAGCAAACTTCATATTTTGTTCCATGCGAAATACTATTTCTTTATATTGAACGTTAAGTAAAGCCCTTATTTGTAGCACTGGTGATTGCTCCGGTACTGATATCTGCCGCTAAGCTGTAATATTAAAAAAATGAAACAAAAACAAATATATTAACTGTACAGTCCAGAGAAAACGACAAATAATACTTGGAACTAATGGCCCTCAAAGTAAATCTTTTTTTATCGGCGGATCTCCTAAGACACGGTCCTTATTCATTGCTCTCTTCAGGATAACTTTCTGCTTATCTATCTCTTTAAGGGAGCTATTCGAAATACTGCCAGTTATTGCTACCTACCCTGATAGTTCGTAATAGGATCTCACTTTTGCGTGACAGTCAGTAAAATACTTTTACGAGCCCTAAAAAAGCCTGTAAGAAATTTGTTAACAACATTTAAGAAATTTGTTACTAGCTGTTACCTAGCCAACAGTCAGCGTGCTTAAAAAAAGCTAGCGATTTGAAAACTTGTGGAGCTTACAAGCATAGGTAAGCATACTTGGTTAACACCAATTTTACGATCTACCACCTAAGTAACTCAACCAGATACACTTTATACATGATTTATAGATTTACGGCCGCCTCCAGCGCCGGCGTCATTGTTATTTCCCTTGCTTTATGGAAATACAAACAATTGTTTCAGCTCAGTGAATTTTGTATTTCAATAACTTTTATTAAGAAACATCTATATGTATATATGATGTTTGTATTTCTGCGTGTGCATATTACCAAATCTAGGTTTAACCCCGTCATCATTCATCTCTTCAAAATATATCTTCTATAATCGTTGTACAAGTAGGTACTGGAAAATAAATCAAATAATAATATCAATTATTTTAAGACGTTAGCATGAAGCTTTGAACCGAGATTTAGAGCTTGGGCTTAGCAAAGAAACTGATTTAATAGAGAAAGTTCTCTTTGGCTGAGTGAGCAACGCAATATCGCCGAGAGACTTCATTTATTACGTCTATAAATAAGATAGGCAATACAAATTATGATTATTGCTTTGGGGTTTCAAGCAGATATATGTACCTACCGTATTTATTCGTTTAATTTTAGATCGCGATTATTATGGAGGATATACCCACTCGGTGGTCCTTAATTGTACCGGCATGGAGTTGACAGAAACGAATAGGGGTAGTTGATATAAATAGACTTGATTACGAACTCAATCTCGATTTCCATTCAATGAGAAAATTAGGCATTTACGTGGCTGATTTAGATATTGAAGTCCGTGGGTTTGAATCTCTCGCTATTCGTAAATCATATCATTGGATTTATTCGCATGAAAAGGAATCACCTAACAAACACTGTAGTTTAAAATCCTTTGTAACAAAATACTAGTTATTAAATCTTTAAAATTAGGAAATATTTATCTCTTGTTTTAAATTACCTCTGACCTATACTTTATAGTGCCACAATGCGTAGGTTGAGACAATTAAAAGACCAGCGTTAACGTGATTAAAAGGCGAGTATAATCGGGCATCGATGTATGGGTCTATCATCATAACGTAAGAGTGTAACAGTTTCAACTGGAAGTTGTTTTCTTCCTCGCTCCAACTGCTTTCAATTAGTGTAGATGAATGGCGTGCGAGCGCCGCTCAAACTTCTTAATGACTTTGGGCGCCTGGTACTTACGGTCGGATTTTACGCCCAAAAATTGGATAAACACGCTACAAAACTGTGCTTTACTTTTTTACTACTAATGGTTTATTTACCTGATTAAAGGATTCATCATAATATTCTCAGTAACTGTGGTTGTATATTGTGCCTAGTAATTTTTTAATAACTCTGCAACAGAGTATTTCAATTAAGAAAATACCTGTAGGTGATTATAAAAACTAGTTTAACTCCATACTCCAATCATTATTTGTACACGTCTTTATTTAATGTTATTTTGTATTTGTTTTTAATTATATTTTTATGTTAAAGTCAATATATATTGTACACATATTTGAATGTTTGAGGCTGCCGTAAGTCACTGCCTGACAAATTAAAGATACTCTTTATTTTCCGAGGCTTTCTGCTATCAGTTTCATTAATAGTCACACGATATATTAGCGTGGACTTACAAAAGGCATCGGCACAGGCCGGCACTCCCGTGATCCATCACAGGAGCTCAACGTTCATCAACAAATGGAGCCGCTGAGATTAATCACGTAGGATATCATGGAGAAAGCCATTCTAGGGACATCACATCAAATACAGAGTACGGACGCTTACTCTTTTATTATGGCTCGCAACAGTTACTTTCATTAAGTTACACGGTCACATCATAACACAAACTGAATATATTTAGATCGCCTTAATAATTTAATTAGATAGATTTAATAATGAAATGATCAGTTAAAAACACTTTTCTAACGTTATAAATGAACACTATTAATAGCACATGGTAAAAGTTCCTTTACTTTCTACCTAACATAACGCATTTGAAACAAAGGACAGTAATAAAGTAACCTGATATAAAACAAAGGTATGAACCCACATCTATATGACACGGATGTTTCTGATGATATTTAACGCGCGCCTCGCATAACCCAAAGATGAAAGTCTGACCGGCTATGGAATACGTCTGCCCTTTATTGCCGGCCAACTTTAATGCGGCCGTTCCGAGAGCCGAGCGCCATAAACCAACTTCAGTCAAGTGCCCGTTTTTTATAACTTCATCAAAGTTTCACCAAGATCAGTCGGTAGGTACAGCTGAAGATATCTTTCCAGTGAGAAGTTCTTCAACGCAAAGGAATAATGTTTTAATAAGAAATATTATGCCAAGTTATAATTTATTAAGTTCCTATAGCTCTTATAGATGGAATAAGAAATATCCTACAATGTTTGTAAGGGCAATGATGTACAGATATATTATGTATTTTGTTGCGGGTACCATTACTTTTATGTTTTCGTGTGTGTTCTGTTATATTCCAACAAAGCATCATAACTTCTACACGAAAACCCTTTTCACGCTAAGATGAAAAATAACAAAAAAGCTACGCTATAATTTACGTTGCCGTGAAGATTATATGAGGCGGCCATTTTGTTTGGTCGACACTGTTGCCGAGTTTATCCGTGTCCGTCAGTTGGCGAGCTCGGCCTCCAGTTCCAATACCTTTTCAATGAGGAAATCAGTTCACTTACAATGTAGATCGCTCCCTACAATCTTTTATTTATTAGATATATTTAGTGTACATTCGTTATTTCTTTATAAATGTAGGGAGGTATACTTATAAATATAATATTTATAAATAGTTTATTCTGAAACTTATAGTTAGATTAATGAATGATTGCTGATATCGCACTCATTTTTTACCATGATACGATTCGCTCTGTTGTTCTCCAACTATTTCTGGCTCCTTCATGAAAGTAACATATGCTACTAAAGTATAGAATACTCCGTATAAACTACTTTTAGACTTTTAGTACTTTTACTTCAAACTTCTGCGCTCGACTTGATTCGCGTGCTCCGAAATAAAGGCACCACTATATCATATAGATGTATCATATTAAAGAACAACTACAATTCTAAATCTTTTAAATCATATGCCTTAAAGGTTCAAAATGGCTATAGCAGTGTTTCATATTATGGGAAAAAATTACACGGATAACATTTTAGTTATAAACTGTTCCATAGAAATTGCGTATTACCCGCGATAAAACCTTTGTGTCATTTTGCTGCAGATAAACTAATTGTACGTGAATATCATACGAATCTAGGCAGTACATTTGTGTGATTGATTGACAAACATCCAAATATATAAAAAATAAGCTAACAAGTACACAAACTTTTTTCGCATTAATAATATCTACTAGTAGGATGTACATTCTCTTTTCAACTTCCTTTGGAAACAAACTCTCGAAGCGTGTGAATCAACGTTGGATCCGAAGTAAAGGTATGCAGAGAAATTCCCTTAGATACATATTGGTAAAATGATCAAAGCGTAGCTAGCAGTCGTAGTACCAGGCTCGCAGCGCTGCGAATAACGAAACTCTGCGAGTAGGCGCTGCCGACGCGCGCGGGCGCGTTGGCTTTGTGCAGGCCGTGTGAAATAATAAAACTAGTTTTTGTAGCCTAGCGCACCCACGACAAACTAAGCCATAGCAAAACATTGGCTCGTATTGGAATTTTTCTGCTCAATATTTCTCTTTTTCCTTTTTTTATAACCAAACTTTTACTTTGTTTTCAAATTATTCAAACAGTATTTAACAGTAACGAGTGTTATAGCTACATACATTTCAATGAATTATTGTCCAATTTTACTTGTTGACGGTAAGCTTTACGGTATATGTAATATAAATAAATATCAATATAAACAAAGGCAGTACGTGTTACCACATAACGGTGCTCATGGGAGCTATCGGACTAATTGAAACAAAAGATGTAACTCATTATGAAATTTACTACCCTCTGCTTTTGTTCAGCCGTATTCCACAAAACTCGTTCCTTTATAAATAGATGTATTATTATGTATATGTATGTGTTCATATGTAGTTATCGAATCGAATATTAAGAGTGAAAATACAGTACAACTCTTTAATAAATAAAATGACTTTCCGAAGAAAGTCCAGTTAAGAAAGCACAGTGATACCTGAAACTGTTTAATCCACATATGTCTTTTCTTTAAAAGTTTTGTGTTCCTTCTGTTTGTTATTATAAACGCCGATATTTTTTTCGGCCTAGCAACTTTAAAATATAGTTAGGAAACTATCAAATGTACCTTTTGTGCGCAAGTAATTTCGAAAGCAAGCGGCGTCGGGGGAACGTATTTTGAAGCGGCTTGGTCTTCTCGATGTAATTAAAAAACTTTGAAGATTATTTCCATTGGCCGGTATCTCTTCCTCCACTACAGTCGCCACGGGCCGTGCTCACGTACTACGAAGTTATGAAGTTCTGGAAACGGATCCCAGTTGCAAGTTGTGTAGGAAGGAGTCGGAACTTATTGTTCGTTCGAGAATTATGCCAGCGGGTTTATCGTATTGAGTCTTTTGTCGTAACAAGTAAATCCGTGTTACGGGAATGTTGGTCGGTAATGCTCTTATTTTATTGTTATCGCGCCGCGCGCCGCCTCGCCCCGAACTGGAGCGAACTTACTTGTTCCACGTTCAACTCGCGCCGAATGTAAAGTGAATTGCAAAATGTTTTGCTCGAGCTCCGAGATTGCGAGCGGATCGCTTCAATCTTCTGTATTGTAATAGTATATTCATTAGAACGCATTTGTACTCAGTTTATAATTACATAACATGAAGAACGTACTAACGAAGCTACTCAGTCATAGTATACACTCTTGCATCTTTTGAGATCATCAAAGAAATATGCTCAAGTTATACAAATGTATAACTAAGTAACTATTAAGGAGCGGCAGGCAAGCGTCTCGGCTTTTAGCAGAACAAACACGTGATGCGTCTGCTAACCCTTTAACACCTAGTGGTGCGGTTACACAAATAATGTCATTATAGCTATTGGTGTGTATGCTTTGATTAAAATGAGGTCTCATAATATACGAGTAATATTATACAGGTTTCGATGTTAATTTATACGCAATGTGTTTGTTTAACCGGTGCACGGTTGATCTGCTGTTCACTAATCGCCATCCAGTTGTAAAAACATTTAGAAATATTCAGTAACGTTGTATGCCCCGTACACATTTTAAAGTTATTTTAAAACTATTTTCAAATTTTGGTTTATTAAAATAAAATAAAACCAAATAAATTATAAAATTTTAAAATGGTTTGGAAACGAGAAATAAAATTTTAAAAAGTTCACCGAGAACGAAATTATAGGCTTGTGAAATTCAACTGCATAGCTCAAATTGGCTTTCTCCCAAACTTATGCAATGCGGAAAATCGTATCCAAATGCAGTCCATTACGTTCCGACCCCAAACCTGGCGCCAATTCGTACTGTTGTACTATAAATTGTTGTCAATGTACAACATATATTGGAGATATCCGTAGATAGTATGTTGCAGTAGATACTATGTTGCACACATTTTACATGAGGGGTGACTATATATTTACAAAAATAAAAAAAATTGTCTAAAATCTCACTAGCCGCTCTCACACAAGCGGATTCTTATTTACTTATTTCTTTTTATTGTTATAATTATTTTCGTAATGATATTCTTTAATGTATACAGTATCGGAATTACATAAATGCTGCAGCGCTCACATGTATGCTACGAACCGATCAAACGCAAGCGTATCTATTGGTTTACAAGATGTTAAGCAATTCAATATTTCATATTCTCATACTTACCAGGGAATCATAACACAGCTGCAGTCGTTTCTACGTATAGAGAGAGACATCAATATCTTCTACACTGCTCACTCGACGTCATGTGGCGTGGCAGGTGCCCATCTTTATCGCGTTTAATAGAACGTGACGTCACGGCCCGAGCGACAACGCATATTACATAAGTGCACTCAATTCTGGTCGTCTGTTCCCATCCGAAATGAAAAAAAGTCCCTCCATAAAATAGTAGGTAGTACTTTTACAAGAGTTTCTTCTCGTTTTTATTTTAGAACTCCATATCATTATTGCGTTTACAGATATTTAAGGAAATTATCGTCATATTAAAGTTGGGACGGAGACAGGTATCCTTCGGTCCTTTAAAAAATCATATGACTCGGAAAGATGTCTATTCATGTCACATCGCTCGTCGAGCATTATTCATTGCGCGATCCTTAATGCATTAGATAAACGCACCTGGCGGTCCTGCGCTTCTTCTGACATTATCTGAGATCGTCCGTGCTTCTCAAATTTCCGTCAAAGCCTTTTTCCTCTGAGGTAGGTTTTAAATAAAATAATTGCAACTTCATGAGCTAACGTGGGGCAACAAATTTATAATTGAATGCCAATTTCAAAATCTGATTAATGTTTTCAGTGATTTATGAATCTGTGTGCCTGCAAATAAAAACATGTCGAGTTTCTCTGCTCCCGTCATGACAACGTGGAAAGCTCTGCCAGTCGATGTTTCTATGCGTATTTGTCATTTTTTATCAATATTGTGTAATATATTCATTGTATCCCTTATAATATAGGCAATTGGTAAATAATGACTATTGTCGGACATTTTTTAATACTACGAAGTTGTACGTATAAAAGTCGATCATCGTTAGAATGATTTGATTTATCGCGTGATATTATACCTACAAGCATCATTGAACGACAGAATATTTTTAATTGCAATCGGCCTCAAAACGTAAAAATTAATTGGAAACGTATTAATTGGAAACGTTACGTTGATCAATAAACCTCATTCATAACCAATTAACCCAGATTCATAGAAAAATATACTACTATAATATTAAAAGCTATATTATATTGATTAAAAACTAAAAAGTAATTATTTTACTATTAAATGTTTCGTGAGTGTTTATACACAGACTGAGTCTCCGCCGCGACCTCGCTGCAAGAGCCGGGAGCTCATGAGGAAGGATCTTGTACGGGTCCGAAACTAGTCGTTCCACTCCGAAAAACGTACGTGAGTTAAGCCGGTACAATTATAAACAAAAGTAATTATATCATGTCTAATTATATTAGCAGAAACACTTAGGTTTTTTACATACAATTCACGTGCTAAAATAACTTTTATTAGTACAAGAAAACCAATAAATAACTCTTAAATATTATAGCAAACGATAATAACGAGACCAATGTGGGAGGCGGGCGTGTAACGCAAAAACCAGTCGCGTAATTGAACATGTAGTTTTGTCGAAATATGTGTACAATATAACTTAGTGAAACATTTAGTTATATTTAATTAGATTTGTCAGTTCCGAAACAAAGGTCAGATAGTTCACAAAATTAGACAATTCCAACTTCTCCAAGTCGAGGGTTAAACTAGGCGGACACGACGGTTAGAAGCTAAATACAATTTGGAGTCTAAGGTCAGAGACTGAATGCTGAGAAGCTTGGAACAATTTAAATTCAGCTTCGCAGGCAGCGTTCGTCAAAGTTTTAAATTAGGTATTTGTGGTAATTCCTTATACGAGAAAATTGTATCTAAATAAAATACATGCATGAATTGTTTTTTACATTGCACCCTAGGCAAAACAAAATACCTATCTATTGTATACATATATATTTGGACTAAAATAAACTATTTCCCGTAGGTGACACTGTGTTTTTATATTCTCGCAATGTCAATCTCGGACGACTATTAAAAACGCTAAGTACATCTAGACGGATAAAACGAAGATGTAAAGTAACAGCTAACCTGTAAACCATAAGCAAAACAATCTCACAACCAAATTTGTCTCGACGGCGGGCGGCGCAGCGGCAGATCGGGCTTATCCCTAATATTAAATCTACGCTATTTTTCTATTAAATGTTTCGTAAGTGTTAATACACATGATTATAAATGTACCGGCTTAACTCACGTGCGTTTTTCGGGGAGCGCCGGTAGCTCATGAGGAAGGACCTCGTACAGGTCCGAAACTAATCGGGCCACCC